>OLKM01007060.1:0-12724 GCA_900291075.1 Melanogrammus aeglefinus | reverse complement strand
GCTCTCTGACCAGAATTTGAGAAGCTTTTGAGTTTGAGATAACAACCACTGGTTTGATGGCAGAATGGATGGAAGGATAAGTAGATAGGGTGGCTTGGATGGAAGGGGAGAAATGGAAAATGATGGTTGAGATGAACTTGGTGGTGGGATGGCTAGATGAATGGGAATGAAAGTTCAAGGAGTTAAAAGTTGGGATGCCAAAGTTTGCTGCATGTGTTACATTTGCACTAAACGAGTATAACGTTTTTTCGAATACATTTTGGTATATTCCTAAAGAGTATATTCCTAAAGAGCATTTTGACGGCCTGCTTATGGGGCGGGCAGCTAGCGGATCATGAGGAAAGATTAGATGAATGTGATCATTTATGTTTCGGCCTAGAAATCGCTGATGCACAACCTTTAACTTAGAATTTATTGGAGTTGGCTCGGCTGCGGCCTCCTGAGGTGGAGAATTTGTCATGGCCAGAGAAAGTGGATGGAGATTTATTTCTAATGTCTTTTATTTTTACATGTATATACTGTTTACATTTGGATGGCCTGCGTTTTGCTATACATGGCACCTATTTCAGTAATATTAATGCAACTTAGTATTGTTACTGTTTGAGGAGAAGAAAATACTTGAAGTACAGTATAGTCTACCAGTTTGTTCTAATTTGCACTAGAAAGAGTGAATTGTTTTATTTATTTTTTGGTACATTGCTAAACAAGCGTCAATTTCATTTTCCTAGTTTGTGGCTGTTTGAGGTGCAATAGCTAATAAAAATTCCAAACATATTGTTATTTTATTGATCCACATATTATAAACATAGTAATTATAATATGACATTCTTATTGGAGGTTAGATCTCACTTTGCCAACAGCAACATTAAAAATAGGTTATGTGTTACTGTGGATGTGTGGGTTTCTGTTAAAGGTCCTGTCTGTTTGTTAAAGAGGTGGAGGTGGTGTCCAAATTCTTTTGACAAATTGAGCATTAAAAAATGTACATGAAAGTAACTAAATAGTTACTTTCCAAAAAAATATTTTAAACATTTTAAAATATGTAACTAAGTAACTACTTTAGTTACTTTTTGGGGGGGAGTAACTAGTATCTAACTAATTACTTTTTTAAAGTAACTTGCCCAACACTGCGTATAACCAAGCTCTATTTAAGCAAACATATGAACACAGAATCGTGCCGCCATGTGCGTGCTCCGTGTTTACATGTAGGCGGTCAAGCAACCAACATCGCAATGTCGGGCGTTTTGATTGGTCAATGCTTTGTTGCAGTTTCCAAAATGCGACGTGATTGGCTGATCGTAGTTGGCACGCAGTGATAAAGGCGTTTGGATGCCTTAGGTTTATGCAAAGGACTGGGCAGTTAGGGGAGAACCGGGTCGTTTGACGCATATTTTTCTAATTCCCTCCCTGCACCGCGAATATTTAATCCTGAGTAACCATACGTTTTTGTGAAAAAGATACTTGTCTTCTAACATTATCCACCGTTTTTTTCTATTTTGGTGAAACGAATCGGGTGCGATCGGCAAATAAAGTGACATCGCGCATATTACCGCGTCGCAAGTCTGTCGGGACGGACGGTGCAGCCACGGGGGATGATCGCCGCGCGGCACGGCGTTCGACCCCCTTGAAGCGCCGTCCGACCCAGCGGCCGCGCCCACCGTCCCGCATGGTTGAATTAAACATCATTATCAAGCCACTAGGTCATCTAATGCTGATTGAGGCATAAGTAGAGTTCTCAGAGACAATTTTTATCTCTATTTTCAAATACGTTTATCATGATAATACTAACATTGTCTGAAATGACTCCAATCCTTACCCTTGTGTAGGTTGCATGTCCTCTCCATTTTCAGGTCAAACTGGAGCCAATTTGTTTCATTTGTTTAGCATAGATGAGGGAATAGGCCTAACTGTTCTGATCATAGTTCTCTACCAACAGCCTTAGGTCATGGACTGACAAAATCACAGCCTTTATGCCAACAATGAAACATTCAGAGACAAATGGAGGTCCAAACTAAGATGATAAAAAACATCTTTTTATTCACATAAAAGTAGCTTGAACCTCTATAACATATAAAAGGGCACCGTCACATTAAATGGGTTTCAAGTGCTTTTTTTCCTTTTCAAGTGACCTAATAGGCCACAACAAGTCTGTCCCCCACATAGTGCAAACATTCACAGGTGTGTGTGTGAGTGTGAGAGAGACAGGGAATGTAATGCACACTAAGGCAGAAGATAATGCAGGTTTCACCCCCCATAGTGCAGACATTAAACTGAGGTGCATGGGCACGGGTAAGTGTGCATAGTTCAAAGAGATAAAACATTCTTAAAACATTCTCTAAAACAAGTAGAAAATAATAAACTTATGCTCACTTTGTGTGTGATGCACAATCTCTTTAAAGTGACCTGGACAAAGACACTATACAAACGCACCATTGACACATTGTAATTGCATATTCATATAAGAGTGCAAACATTAACTTTCAAGTCTTAATGTAAACAGTGAAATTGATTAATTTCTATAGCTTAAACCACTGGAAATTTTCAAAACGGTGAAACACCAAAAAAAACCAAGCTCCTTAAAGAAAATATGTAGATTGAACATTCAAATTCCTCTGTATTTTTAACAAACACTCACAATAATCATATTGTGGAGATTTAAAATTATCGTGAAATAATGCTGGGATAAATTCAATTTTTTAGTTTCAAGCTGCTTATCTAATACCATGATACCTTGATATAATGCACTTGACAGTCTACAGTCTTTTTTTCCAACCCTACCAAATCTCTTGCCAAATCTTCCACCCAAGGATAATAGCAGCCGGGGATATTTTGATTATCAAAATAATCATAAATTATCTTGATATCCCTACCGTGGCCAGGTTCTGGAAGAACTTGGCGACGTTGACAGGATTGAAACTGGTGGCCCGGGAAAGGCTGGTGGGCTGAGGACGCCTAATGGAGAGCGCACTGTTGTGCTCCAGGAAGCCAGTCATCCAGTCCTTCCCTGCCATCCTTCTCACAGACCAGACCTCTGGGTAATTTAACTCATGCTCCCTTGCCAGCTGAAAGGCAAGCCTTCGAACCTGATGACATCAAAGGGGAATTAAAAGTATATTCAGGCTATGCATGAATCTAGATGTTTGCCTATAAACCTAATAGGCCTAGACCAACTGTATTTTCATAAGTTGCCAAAACTAAAATAAAAATATCAAAAGGGTCACTTAATAAACATTTTAATAAACTAAGCTATAGACCATATAGCCTACAGATTTTAACAAAACATCCTATTAGCCTATATAGGCCTAATTCACTTGGACGATAAGGCAGTAGCCTAATGGAATAGTCCTGCTTAACATGGTTCATGAACCTGACCCAATATAACTTGTAGGCCAATTTATAAGTGCTGGTCATAATGCACGATCAACTCAGTGGAACAGCATTAAAACCAAGCCTAACATAAGTCCACTATGCTGTTTCACTGAGCTAATGCATTATGGCCAGCACTTATCATCTAATCTTACCTCCCTAGGATTGAGGCCATAATAAATATCAGCTGCCTTGAGGAGGTAGTCTGATAAAACAGCCTCCTTCTCCTTAGAGAAGACTTTATATGGACCTTATAGCCTGGAAGGGGTGCGTCAGGGTCCTCTCTCTTCCTCTTCATGAAGCGTCTCAGTGTTGTCTCTGAGACGCCATGGACTTTTGCCGCACCACGCACAGACTGCCCGTCTAAAACGGCCTGATATGCTTGAAGAAAGGCATCAGGGTGGTAGATACCTCTGGAGGTCTTTCTCACTCTAATCCTGGGCATCTCCTGCAGACAACGGCAACATATATAGGCATTTACGCTGCGCCACGCATGCATTACGCAGCATGCAGCGTTCGTCCCTCTCCTGCCTCCCCCTACGTTTAGCTCACTAGCAAAAAGGCTAATGAATGTTTTTCAATGTAAACTTCACTGAGCGATAGCCAACAGATTAGCCTAACAGATAAAACCCATGAACAGTCGGCACCAAATACACAAAGTCGTGCAAACGGAAAATACTCAAACATGATAAATCTTACTTACAGGACTGGAAAGCAAACAAAACGCTGTATCTCCATGGTTTCTTCATGAAACTGGATGAAAGTTTGCCTCCCGGAATTTCGCGCGGCGAGGAAAATAGTTGGACGTCACCGGAAATCAATTTACTTCCTGTGCACGAGGCTAAATGGTCCGACTTGCAACCGTCCCTCTGCAGCGTTCGTCCCGGTTTTCCCCTACTTCGAATCATTGCGACGCCATCAACCTTTATTGGTCTCGTGTTGGTCTACCGTCTCCTTCAGTTGTCTATGTTGATAATTCTGTACGTTTTACAGAGGTCAGTTATTGTTGGAAACAAGAACTATCTATACAGTTATTATCTAGTGTAAATTGAACACAATCTCTGTGAGCGCTCGCGGATCGGACCATCATCCACAATGGCGGCCCTGATTTTGTGGAATGATGAGAGAGCATGGTCTACAATCCGTCAACACGGTTGAGATTGTTGAACCAAAAAAACAGTATGGAGACGTCTACCATCGAGGAGAAAGTGTAAAAGCGAGATACTCGGGGAAAATCTACCCAGGAATGATAGTTGACGTTGCTGGTCATGGTAAGTCCTAAACATGTACAGCCTACTAAACATACTATTTCATTTAATATATTTTTCAATTTTATTCAACATCGAACTTTCGTCACTTTTTTGTCTTTGGAGAGTGATTTCTTCTCATTATTGATTGCATATTACGTGAATTTCATATTATACAAAAGATAACCATTCAGCCCTAAAAAGTAGTAGTCTGGTTCTATTACGTTTTATAAATCTGATAATATCTTGCATATAATTCGGCCATTTTAATTTTTATACTATTTTTGTTCATATTGTTCCGATATATGATCGAAAAATAATATACTTGTAATATGATATAGCATCTTAGTATTCTAAATAAAAAACAATAAGAAATTTATTTTATCGACAAAGTAAATGGCGATTCCGGATAGTTTTGTCCGGGTTCCGATCTGACTATTATCATTGATTTATCAACTTCCGGTCTAAACAAAGATCGTTTGTCTGCTCAACTTTCGGTTTGCATAATGAAGCCCATTTATCAATTTGGCTAATGACTGCAGTAAGTAAATAATGTTTTCAAATGCGATATTTATATTCTTTTCGTCCATTAAGCGTGAATGAACCTTCCGCAAACAGATGAAGTGTGGACGTAAATTATAAAGAATCTAAATCTGAACACCGGCATAAATATTTGAAATAACTAAATTTTCGTGGTTTTAAAAAATTTGAAAACCTCCAAAAGATGGAAAGGAGAGCAGCCAAAAAGCGACATAATTAAGTAATGTGTGACAATATTTTTCCAGGATGTCAGCCTAAAAGTGACGTCAGTTAGTGTGTGCCAGTAATATTTTTCCAGGATTCCAATTTATTTCAAAAAGGATTAACATCAAAAAGGAACATTGTGAACATTTTTATTCATCAGGAAATTTCAATTTACAGTTTTGTCTTATGAGTTAAATCAATTTATGCAATTCAATACTTTATTTAATTTTGAATCTTCAAAACATTGTACTACAAGTTATCTTTCATTACGCGGTATACGTAAGTCATCAATGATTTTGAGTATGCTATAGTTGTGTTCATGAAATGTACATAAATTTCATGAACTGTTCATGAAAATTCATGAAACAATTCATATTCAAGTTGTTCATGAACAGATTCATCAAGTGTTCATGAACAGCTCATGAACAGTTCATGTATTTAGTATGAATATCATGTATTCTTTATGTACTCTTGAAGAACTGTTCTAGAACTTTTCTTGAACTGTAGTTCATGAACAGTTCATTAACTTGGAGTTCATGAGCAATTCATGAACTTCGAGTTCACGAACAGGTCATTCATTGAGTTCATGAACAGTTCATGAACTTCGAGTTCACGAACAGGTCATTCATTGAGTTCATGAACAGTTCATGAACTTTTAGTTCATGAACTTTTAGTTCATGAACTGTATGTGCCATTTAATGTTCAAGAACTGTTCATGATCAGTTCATGAACACTTGATGATCTGTTCATGAACAATTTGATATGAATTGTTCATGAATTTTTCATGAACAGTTCATGAAATTTTCACAGAGGTAACCACCACAAGGTGACCGCGACACGTTTGTCCACCGCGATTGCCCGCCTGAGGTGCGTGTCCTGGCGTGTGAGCGTTGCTCGTAGGCGATCCGTCAGCATGTCAAATGTTGCTCGGCACATTCTAAAATTAGCGAGCCATTGGTCGTCATCAAAACTGCCAAGGACTACATTTTCCCACCAGTCGTAGCTCTTCGGGTGGCACCACACTTGTCGCTGCACAGCAACGCCTGCAGTGAGTGCAGCACGAAGCATTGCTGTGTATGACCCGACCAGCCTCCTACGGCGTTGAATGTGCCAGGTGCGTCTGACATGTTCTGCACCCCTACTTGACAGCGATAAGGATAATATACTCATGTGAGCTGCCTCCATCTTGTTTGCTATTGTTTTTTTCGTCGCTATTACATGACGTCACACAATACACGCGCTGGATGACGCCTCCGCTCCGACGTCGTTGCTACAGCAACCTGTCAGATGGGTCAATAATGTGGCCCAGTCTGAACAGAGTCAAATGCGATTTGGACACTTGCTAAAACAGTGTGGACAGTCAGCCCTAAAAATCGGATATGAGAAGGAATCCGATTTGCCTGCAGTCTGAACACGGCCTATGTGCTGAGCCAATGGGACAGTGTAGATAAAAATGGACAAAATGGCACCACTTGTGGTGTGTCCCAAATCGCGCACTTCTGCACTTATACTTAATATTTTGAGTACGTCAGTGCATTCACACTGAGCAGTGTGCGAAAATGTAGTACGCTATGCGCACTACATTGGCGCACTCAAACGGCCAGAAAATTGAGTGTGGATCGATGGACACTTTCCACACTTAACGGCCGCCATCTTGGTGACATAGATGACGCTACGTCTAGAGCTATGTCGCTAAACGGAAGATACGTCACTACTTTTCAAATGGCGGCGGTTGGTTGGTTGCAATCAGCGTTAAAAAGTAGTTGAAGAAGAAGCTGTCGAGTCATTTCCGGTAAGTGCGCAGCGGCAGTGTTTGATTTTGAGACGGTACTTAGCTTGTCGAAATTTGCGCACTGTGCAACTAAGTGCACTGAATTGCAGTGTACTGTAAAGCAGTGCACTTAGAGAAGTGCGCGATTTGAGACACAGCATTGGTCTGCACCAAGTGGCGTCCATTTTGTCCTGTTGATTTATAATTTGTTTAGAGTTGAACGCCCTATTCCATAAAACCATATTGAATATTATATATATATATATATATATACACACACACAACACGATAGGAGATACTATATGTAGGGCTACTGATTCAAAATAATGTTCTTAAATGAAATAAGTGTTAACACCTCTCCTAAATAAGCCTATGTCTGTTGATTTGCTTTTCATTTAACACCCATCAAAGGAAAAACGACTATGAGACTAAGAGACATGTGACATTTCTAATTAGGAACAATTATGGTCTCATTAATCTCAACATATATTATAGATAGAATATACATAAAACCCTGCAGATTTTGGTGTTAAAAAAAATGCTATGCTTCTCTGCACCAAGGGGCGTCCATTTTGTCCAGTTCATTTAGAATTTGTTTAGAGTTGAACACCCTCTTCCGTACAACCATAATGAAAGATATATATATACCATTTTAAAAGGTCTGGGTGAGCCTAATCCAACACACAACTGGGTTTTTGCAGCGGGCGTGCATTTCGTGTTGTCATTGAATATACAATATATACATAATTACGTTATAGTTAACTGCTTCTTTCATGGAACCCTAATGAATGATATACCATCTTAAAGGTCTTGATTAAACAAGTCCTAAGCATATTTCGGTTTTCCTGTACGACCTAGTGGCTGAGATACCATTAGAAACAGAAGGCTCACATTCTTTCAGAAACAGAAAAACTAAATTCGAACTCAGTCCGCCCCCATTTAACTGGGGGGATGGGGTCCTTAACTGTCAACACATTGCCTCTGCACGGCAATGTCATTCAATCAGTTTGCACATTTCAAGATGGTAAGTAGTCTTGTTCTTCTTACAGGTCCTAATTTGAACGTTGAAGTTGGAAGTGATTTCAAATTTTAACTATTTCAGTGTAACTTCACTACATATTGATAAGCAATTGTAATTTGGTTGAATGAGGATTTTTATTTTATTATTTGTCCATCTCCTCAGCAAGTCAACAGAGTGTGCCCGATTTGTGGAAAGTCCATGTACCACCTGAGGCCACACCTGGCGGCAATTCATAGAGTGACAGACGTTGAGGAAAGATGTCTACTCATCAACTGGTCCAGTGGACGGTGAGTCAAAGTCATAGTTTGAGTGCTCAACAACCGTTATTATTCTTGATATATTTATTTTTTATTTAACCTTTTCTTTCCACTACAGCCCTCGCTGCATTGTCTGCAAGAAATGCAGTAGTTTCAGATGTAATTATTCCTAACCCTATCTACAGCCAAGGCTTGATGGAAACTGTTCTTGTTTTTAGGGTTACAGGTAAACTCAACTGCCGTGTTTGTGACAAGGTGGGCCTGTCCCGCCTGGACAAACACCTGGCGGACCTCCACCAACTTCCTCCAAATGTGAGTTCACTTAAAAAAAACAACATGCAACCTTTATTGATCCACATAGGAATGACACAGCAGAACACAATGGACATCAATAAAAGAGCTCCTTATAAAATGTATAAATATAAACCAGTGAAATCAGAAATAGATATAGAATGAAAACTTTTGTTTTACATTTGCAGCTGTCTCTACATTGTGTTTATAATTGCATTATAATTGATTCAATATTTGTATTCATTCAAATAAACTTGCAGGAGGTCGAAGAGCAGATGCTTCTCGCAAAGCAGCAGCTTGTTGTTGTGAAGCTTGGGGAGCTGAGGGCAACAGGGCCCACTTGCTTGATGGTGTCCAGGTTGGATATAGCCCGCTCAACCCCCAAGCGCTCTCCATTGGCCCCTCCCCCACCTTCTCCAGGACCAGTTGCCACTGGATTCCTGGCTTCCTCCCCATCCACACCTGCCATCCATCCAGTGTACTCCTGCATGGCATTTAGTGCACTGGAGAAGAGAGTGAAAGGGTTGGAGGTATTAGTGGAAAATCTGCAGGCCACGCTGTCCCTGCAGCTTGGTAGCATCGCTGGAAGAGCACAGGCCACCTCTTCAGCCACCCTTGCCAGCCCCAGCCCCGGAAACACACACAGCCTCCTTGACAAAGAGCCCCCTTCCACAGCAAGGTCACCTGCATCACCCGCCTCACTGCAAGGGTATTCGTGGGATGAGTACCTGAACACTGGGCTGACAGTGACACTGAGCAGACAGCCCGAACCCACCGTACCCATTCATTGCTATTTTCCTTGGAAGAGGGCCTCCACAGGTTGTCCTAAAATAATGACAGACATGATAATGACAGTCTGACAGATATTGGCTAACTTGTGTTCCATTGTTGATATGTTCCATTGTTGTTATGTTAATATGTTCTATTATTGATGTTTAATGTTCCAATGTGACAGTATTAATAAATAAATGTTTGATTGTTGACCGTCTTATTGGCTTGTTTACTGATGAAGTGACATTTTTAATTAGGAACAATTATGGTCTCATTAATCTCAACACATGTTGTATATAGAATATACATACAACCCTGTAATGTTGGTGCGTTTGTCACAATGTTTTGATTTTGACAGATTATAAATACTTGTAGTTTATTTATAATTTGTTTATATCCAACCATATTGATGATATAAATACCATTTTAAAGTTCTGGATGAGACATCTAATGCATATCCTGGTATTTGGGCACGATCTATGGATAATGAATTCCAAATCTACATATGTTCGATGGTGACACTGGCAAATTTTCAACTTCCAAATATTACATATTGTTAAATGGTGATACTGACAAATTACAACTTCCACATCCCACACATGTTCAATGGTGACAGGAAGGTGCCAGTGAAACGGGAGGCAGACTCGCCCCCCCAAAAGGGAGGAGCGGCTTTCCAACAGCGCCCCCTAGTCCATGCGACCTCCCCCCCCCCCCCATCACATATGCTGCAGGCCGTAGCGGCTTTGCACAGCAATATCCTAAGTGCGCTCGGTGCAGGCCGTTTTCGGTGAATATCTTTTGACAGGAAGGTGCCAGATAAACGGGAGGCAGACGCACCCCCCCCAAAAGGAAGGAGCGGCTTTCCAATGGCGCCAAGGCCGAGTCCGTGCGACCTTCCAACTTCCAAATCCACTCATGTTCAATGGTGACACTTCCAACAACCAACTTCCAAATGTTCAATTGGTGACACTTCCAAACTTCAAACTTCCAAATCCACGCCATGGTCAATGGTGACACTTCCAACTTCCAAATCTACACATGTTCAATGGTGGCACTTACAACTTCAAACTTCCAGAGTGCTGTACACAAATACAATATAAAAACAAAAAAACAAAAAACAAGAAGGTTTAAAATTGCATATTAGCAACAACAATGGATAAGATGAAATAAAATCTTAATCCGTATTAAACGCCAACTTAATAAGTGAGTCTTTAGTTGCGTTCTGAACTGGTCGACAGACTGGGCAGTTCTCAGCAGAGGTGGATTTAGTGATTTGTTTCCGTGAACCAGTTCACGTGATTCAGTTCGCCAAGAGGAGTCGTCCGCGAATCGATTCGTTCGTTCGTTCAGTCGAGTTTCCGGTAGCACTAACTCCTCTGAGTCTGACTGACTCAGCTGAGAACCGTGCAATGGAGTGCATTCCACACTCTAAAAGGTAATAACTATGCTTACTTAAATTATAATAGTGTACTTTACTTATCTGTCCCTGTCCTGTTGATTTAACTCATGAAATATAAGTATGTACTCATTTTTCCTTAAAGAGGTTTAAAACTAAGTTTATCTGAGTAAACTGGACTTGTAACATTCTGTTCCTGGAGTTAACGCAGAGGTTCGGCAGTGCACATGCGCAGTAGAGCAGCACAAGGGAAGTTTCCAGAAGCCGTGGATGAAAGCTTTGGAAGAACACCACATGTTCTGGGTCTCTTGGTAAGTTATTCAAAGTCTTTAAATTGTCTGCTATACTTTCTTTACTTAAAGTACAACTAAAATTTTGGCAGGACATTTTTTTCTGAACATAGGAAATGTCTTTGGAGATAGGCTAACGCTATTGTTAGCTAACATTAGCCAAGCCAGCTAACTAAAACCGCCACCACACCTTCAGAATGATGTTTTTTTTTTTTTTCTAAGATGTTAAAACAATGTAAAGCACGGTTAGCACCAGTTAACATTACTTTGCACCCCTTTCCACTACTCAGTTACAGCTCTAAAGTTACTCGACTCGGTTTAGGTGCTTTTCCACCTCAGCCTCGTTAACGGGCCAATGTGTGGTTTTCCACACAACAGTCAGTGAACTCAGGTGACAGAATACCAACAGTCTCGCCACTGTATTGATTCTTGTGTCGGACGTCGCGCTTGCAAGTGGAAAAGAAAAAAAGAAATGAGTGAATATGTGTCGAGCCGAGTCGCGCTAGTCGGGGGGTGGGGGTGGGGGCAGCTGGTGGTCGCGCTAGTGGGGGGGCGGGGGGTGGGGGGGCAGCTGGTGGCCGCTGGTGGCCTACTCCTGCGACAGGTAAAGAGAAAGGAGTGAGAAGACAGAGAGAAGTGAATGTGTGATGTGCCATGGCTTTTCCTAAAATATAAATTAATTGTTATGTACCATCAAATTATAATGCAATTTAAACATGTGCTGGGAGGGGTACTCCCATGTCTCTGTCATGTTATTGTTGTTATTCTGCTTAAAAGTAGCTTTTACAAATGTGGTGAATTAAATTAATGGTAATTTAATTTGGTAATTAAATTAATTACACCTAAAGTTTCTGCAATTTTTGTGACTTTATTTATTTTATTTTTTTTACAGCTTGAAGACAGACAACCAGGTTGGAGCAGCTGGTGGCCTACTCCTGCGACAGGGAAAGAGAAATGTAAGGAGTGAGAAGACAGAGAGAAGTGAATGTGTGATGTGCCATGGTTTGTGCTAAAATATAAATTAATTGTAATGTACCATCGAATTATAATTATATATTATATATTATAATTATATATTATATAATATATATATATATTATATATATATATATATATAATAATGCAACTTAACCCCTCTGTTGTCCTCCTGGATCAAACTGATCCAATGTGTTTCGAATGGTCCTTCTTTCCATCTCTCTTTCTCTCCTTTCTCCCTTCTTCCCACCATAATTTCCCTTCCTTCCTTCTTCCTTCCTTGACCCAATCTGTTCCCTTTCTTTCTTTCTTTCTTTCTTTCTTTCTTTCTTTCTTTCTTTCTTTCTTTCTTTCTTTCTTTCTTTCTTTCTTTCTTTCTTTCCCTCCGTCCTTCCTTCTTCTTCCTTCCTTGACCGAATCTGTTCCCTTTGCCCAACCGTCTTTCCTACCTTCCTTCCTCCCTTCTTCCCACCATCCTTTTCACTTCCTTCCTCCCTTCTTTCCCTTCGTTCTTCTTCCTTCCGTGATCCAATCTTTCTTTCTTTCTTTCCCTCCATCCTTCCTCCCTTGACCCTTCCTTGACCGAATCTGTTCC
>OLKM01007059.1:0-12729 GCA_900291075.1 Melanogrammus aeglefinus | reverse complement strand
AGGTTTCTAGTTGTTTAGCTATTTTTTCACCAATATTTATGGTGAAAGGTGATTTAACCATTAGACCATATGCCCTACCTTCGTTGTCCTTCAACATGAACTGTTTGCATTTTTCATATAAAAGTTTCCCCATCTTGGTTCATTGGTGTAAGAGGAGGCCTTTAGTTTTGGGTGAAGTTGTCTGGTTGATTCCCTGTTTTGATTACACAGCCTGATTTTATGGATATTTTTGGATCTCGCCTACTTTAGATCAGAGAAAACTATATTTGGTTCATCTTAATTTGTCCTCTTGTGCAATTTAGGGAAATTAGGGTGAGAGAAACGCTTATGAATCGTGTAAGGGCGAGTGTCCCCGTAAAACACTTAAGATTGTATTGGAGGTTTTTACGCTCTGACCGAAAATGTGCACCGGATTTGGTCTCAGAAATCTGGTCCATTAAGTGAAAGGATTCTTCGACAGTATCAGACTATAGCCCGTGTCCGTAGTATTTTATTTGGAGAAAAGCATTACTACATATCACCCCTTATGGCCAATTATGTTATTTTTTACAAAACGGACCATGTTGAAGAACCCTATGTGATTTAAAGTTATGTGCTGATGATGTAATGATATTACTGGATAAAGTAATGACAATTGTTGGTTAGATATAAACGTTGATAAGTATTTATGCTGTTGCCACGGCGCACTCTTTGGTAATATTGATTAAGTGCAGATATGCTAACGCTAATTGTGTTGAAAGAGTGGGCGATTTTATGGTGTGGAGTTTTGACTTACACATTTTTGGTCATGGTGTTCTATGGATCACTTTCCATTAGATTAAATAAAAAAATGTGTCGGACTTCTAGTATAAAGTGCATATATTAGGAGCTAAAGAACATGCAAGTAATTTGGACAGTTTTGGTCTATGGCATGATATGCATTATTAATTATGGCCCTGATAGATGTTACTTGCGAACAATTTAATTTTGCTTATAACTATCAATTGTTTGTTTTAGTATTAGTAATATTAGGCTACAATTGGTGTAATCGTGTCCTGTTTCAGGTCTTCTATGTTATTCCTTTCTCACTGCAAGATTCTGTGGATTCTATGACTGGACAGTTACAGTTATTACGCATCCATGCTTTGATGGTGCATTGCTCGGTAGGTCGTCCAAAGATAGTCGTGACTCGTGAGCGGGTCCAGGAGCAGTCTCATCTACGGGCGTCCATCCTAAGGTACACATTGCCATTTTCTAAACCTGTCATTCATACTTTCAGGACCTTATTTACAATCGGAGATGGAAAATAAACTTTGATATTTTTAGGGTCAAGTTTTTAAGGTGCATAATTGTGGTTTAGGTTTGGTTTATGATTTGCCTTCCTTCATATATGCATAGGGATAATGTACAATTATACATAATACACTGTGTATGCCCTGCAATTAAAGTAAAGAAAAGACAAGCAAAGAGGCAGACACAGGACCAGTAGTTTGATGCTAACAGAAATATATTTCTGCAGAAACAACCGATTACACATATTTAACCACACCATGCAAACGTTCTGAGATTATCAGGGAGGTCCTTGTGGACTGTTGAACCGGTGGGGGTGGGTAGAGGGTGGTTGGTGGGGGAGCTCAGGCCGCCACGTTGGGGCAGGACAGTGGCTGGACGCCCCGGATCTCGAGCGCCTTGTTGAAGTGCACCTCCATGGTCCTGGAGGCCTTGGTGATCCTGAGGTTGCGCATGCAGCCCCGGAAGGAGGTGGAGGTGGAGAGAGCGGCCTGCCGCACACCGCCTGGAGGGAGGGAGTTCAAAAGAAGTCCTGCACATGTCATCAGGTGACCTCGGCATACTCTAATGACCCCATATATTTATCCCGCGTGGTCTGTCTGTCTGCACACACACATACTTGTGTGTACATACGTGCGTACCCCGTGCGTACGCACGTGCGTACCCCGTGCGTACTGCGTACCCTGTATGCACGGGGTACGTGCGTACCCTGTATGCACGGGGTACGTGCGTACCCTGTATGTACGAATACGCGTGCGTACTGCGTACCCCGTACCCTGTATGCACGGGGTACGCACGTGCGTACCCTGCACGTGCGTACCGCGTGCGTACAGGGTATGCACGGGGTACGCAGTGCGTACCCCGTACATACAGGATACGGGGTACCGCACCGCGTACCCTGTACGCATGGGGTATGTGCGTACCCCGTGCATACCCCCGTGCGTACAGGGTACGCACGTGCGTACCCTGTGCGTACCCCGTACGCACAGGGTACGCACGTGCGTACCCTGTATGTACGGGGTACGCACGTGCGTACGGGGTACGCACGTGCGTACCCCGTACGCACAGGGTACGCACGTGCGTACCCTGTATGTACGGGGTACGCACGTGCGTACGGGGTACGCACGTGCGTACGGGGTACGCACGTGCGTACGGGGTACGCACGTGCGTACGGGGTACGCACGTGCGTACCCCGTATGCACGTGCGTACCCGTACACTACGGGGTTACGCGTGGCGTCCCCGTATGCACGTGCGTTACCCGCGTACATACAGGTACGCCGCGTGCATACGGGGCTACGCTGCGTTACCTGTATGCCGTGCGTACCCGCGTGCATACGGGGTCGCGCGTACCCTGTATGCACGTGCGTACCCTGTATGCACGTGCGTACCCCGTGCATACGGGGTACGCACGTGCATACAGGGTACGCGCGTGCATACGGGGTACGCGCGTACCCTGTATGCACGTGCGTACCCCGTGCATACGGGGTACGCGCGTACCCTGTATGCACGTGCGTACCCCGTATGCACGTGCGTACCCCGTGCGTACGGGGTACGCACGTGCATACAGGGTACGCACGGGGTACGCACGGTGCATACAGGGTACGACGTGCGTACCCCGTACCGCACGTGCGTACGCACACGTGCGTGCCGTAACCCGTATGCACGTGCGTGCGTACCCCGTGCGTAACGCAGTGCGTCGACCTGCGTACGCACGTGCGTACCCCGTGCGTACACGTACAGGGTACGCACGGATACCCGTACGCAGGTCCGTACGCGTACCCATACGCACGTACGTACCCGTACGCATGGGTACGCGTACCCATACGCACGTACGTACCCGTACGCATGTGCGTACGCACGTACGGGCTCACGTACGCACATGCGTGCGTACCCCGTACGCACGTGCGTACCCCGTACGCACGTACGGGCTCACGTACGCACGTGCGTACCCCGTGCGTACCCCGTACGCACGTGCGTACCCTGTATGCACGTGCGTATCCCGTGCATACAGGGTACGCACGTGCGTAGCCCGTACGCACGCACGTGCGTACCCTGTATGTACGGGGTACGCACGTACGTACCCCGTACGTACCCCGTGCGTACACGTACAGGGTACGCACGGATACCCGTACGCAGGTCCGTACGCGTACCCATACGCACGTACGTACCCGTACGCATGTGCGTACGCACGTACGGGCTCACGTACGCACGTGCGTACCCCGTACGCACGTGCGTACCCCGTGCGTACCCCGTACGCACGTGCGTACCCTGTATGCACGTGCGTATCCCGTGCATACAGGGTACGCACGTGCGTAGCCCGTACGCACGCACGTGCGTACCCTGTATGTACGGGGTACGCACGTACGTACGGGGTACGCACGTACGTACCCCGTACGCGCGTACCCCGTACGTACGGGGTACGCACACGCGGGTAACCGTACCGTACGGGGTAGCCCGGTGCGTAACCCGTACGTACAGGGTACACGCACGTGCGTACCCCGTGCGTACAGGGTACGCGTACGCACGGGGTACGCACGTGCACGGGGTACCCGCGTGCGTACCCCGTGCGTACGGGGTACGCACGTGCATACAGGGTACGCACGGGGTACGCACGTGCATACAGGGTACGCACGTGCGTACCCCGTACGCACGTGCGTACGCACGTGCGTGCGTACCCCGTATGCACGTGCGTGCGTACCCCGTGCGTACGCACGTGCGTACCCCGTGCGTACACGTACAGGGTACGCACGGATACCCGTACGCAGGTCCGTACGCGTACCCATACGCACGTACGTACCCGTACGCATGTGCGTACGCGTACCCATACGCACGTGCGTACCCCTACCCGTATATGGAAAGCCAAATGGGTCATAAACGCCTGCCCAGACGTGTGCTTTGCATAGGTAGACGAAATTTCATGTGTTTTTTGCGCATTTTCACGTGAAATATCGTGTGCCCAAAGTGAACACGAAATGTCACGTGTTTTCTGCTGCGCATTTTACGTGAAATATCGCTGCCAAAGTGAACGTGTTGCACGTTACCATTTTTGTGCACACCCCCCCCCCCCAAGCGCGAATATCGTCTGCCAATAGACAAAGCTTACGCTGTGCAGAATATGCAACTAGCACTAGATGGCGCACGTGGTCTCTTCTATAGTCTAATGTTTGGACACTCGCGGAGCGCGCACAGTGAAGGGAAATAACCCGTAATGATTTCTGAAGGCGTGCTGTGCTGAGCGTGGGATTTCAGATAGTTATGCTAAATAATATTATTTTTTAATGTGGAGAAATGAAATGTGGGGTGTCATCACACTGTCTAGGTCGATCAATAAAGTAAGCTTGGGGCTGAAGAAGACCATTTGATTCCTATCATTCTTTGTATTTGAAGTCTTCCTAGCCGCGTATTACATGGCAAGATCTATTGCCCGCATAGATTGTCAATGCGCATAGATCTGTTCGCGAAATGTGTGTTCCGAATGAACTGTATAGCCTACATGGCAGTGACAAAATGTCCGTTTATGTCCTCGCGTCCACACCTGACACCATCTCTGGACCAGCGGCGAGATAATGGACGTGTTATCACTATCGGGGATTTTAAAATTTTAAATTAATGAAGCACAGCATGTGTGTGAGAGCTTTTCTCTCTCCTGCTCCTTCAAGAAAAAGAAGAAGAAAGAAAGTAAGTAATAGTAATCACCAGTAATTCGTATTAATACACCCATGTCCCGGCTCTTAGCAACCGGACCACGCTTACCGGACTACTTTAACGGAGTGATACACAAAGACGTGAATCAGGCAATAAAATCCACTTTCTTGACAGCAGCGGTGAAGTTCGGTTGTGCCTTAATAAGTACCGGACGGAGCTCAGTGGAGCCAATATGCGAACTACTGCGGCGGCTCTAAGTTTAAACCCCCATCTATGCGGAATAAGTGTTATACATGGCGATTTTAAAACGGGCTACACCACCTATTCTATGCGGCATAGAATCTATGCCGCACAGATAATTGTATTCCGAATGGGGCGTATACATGACCATTTTCTATGCCCGCCATAGCATGTGTCCATGTAAACGCGGCTACTGAGATGTTATGGGGTACATGCTTTATTCGGCAGAACTGATTGCTAAACAGATATGAGCTGCCGAGAAGTGCATCCCCCTGGTTGGATTGCTGCTGCTGCTGCTGCTAACATGTGTTGTAGTACACATTGAATCAGTAAGGGATAATGTATAGTTAGGAGGTTGTTATTCCATCCAACCCCGTTGGATGGAACCCCGACGCGAAGCGGAGGGTTCCATACAACCTGAAGGGGTTTATTTCTCCATAACAACCGACTAACTATACATTATCCCGCTTATTACACGGCTTTACGAGTGAAATAAATAATAAACAATAGATAATAACCCACAATGATTCAGCAGCGACAAGGATTCGTCGGTAAAGTAAAGTAGCGCGGTAAAGAGCGCTGTCCCTAGCAACGGTCTGTTATGACGACGGTCCGTTATACAGAAATAACAGACCGTCAGAAGCGAGCGTGGAAGCAATCAGCGAGAGCAGCCATTCAAATAAGAGCCGTGTAATAAGCTATATTAACGCAATGCGACGGACCAAGGACACCCTTCATTCTGACGTTGGAGAATATAATGAACAGTCTATAGTTTTAGTTTCACCTTGATAGTTTCTTGGCTACTTGTTATGGATGCTGAAATGACTTCAAGAAATAAATATTTGAGTATATTACTTTGCATCTTTCAACATGACTATAACAAGCGACCATTTGGCGCCATCTAGCGCTAGGTCGCATTGTCTGCACGCGTTCACTTTGGGCACACGAAATCTGTCGTGCCGCGTTCACTTGCACTAGGGCGTTCAACGTGGACACACGAAATTCGTCTGCCTGCCAAGTGAACGCGTGCAGAAAATGCGACTAGCGCTAGATGGCGCCAATGGTCCGCTTGTATAGTCTGTTTGAAGTCTTATGTTTATAAGACGTTTTTTTACTGATGATTGTCCTCTACGAGTTGTATGTTGATCATAACAAATCACAGTTCACGTTTTTGGCCACTAAGCACATTTCACGTTCTTTTTGTGCATATGTGAACATTGTATTTTCTCTAACTGTTATTTGTTACAGATCAACATATAACTCGTAGAGGACAATCATTAGTAGAAAGCAGTCATGGTCACTTCTATGAGTTACGTCCGAAAGCACAATTTGAGAATCAGAAGCACGTTATAACCGCACTTCGCTTTGGTTTATTGTCCACTATTAACGTTGGGGGAATATAATTGAACAGTCCATGGATTACTTTCTCAACGTTGATAGTAGTTATCTTGTGTGTTGCTACTAGTATAGCTGATGATGAACCACTTAAAGATTACAATTTTAGTATATTTACTTGCATCTTTCAACATAGACTATACAAGCAACCACTTGCGCCATCTAACGCTAGTCGCATTGTCTATTGATGTTATAGTCTATGTTTGAAGGATGCAGTAAATATTACTCAATATTTATTTCTTGAAGTCATTTGCAGATCCATTACAAGTAGCCAAAAAACCTATCAAGGTGAAACTAAACTATAGACTGTTCATTATATTTCCTCCAACGTCAGAATGAAGGTTGTCCTTGGTCCGCGCATTGCGGTTAATATAGCTTATTACACGGCTTCTATTGAATATGCTGCTCTCTGATTGGCTTCCAGCGCTGGCGTTCTGCCGGTCTGTTATTTCTGTATAAACGGACGTCGTCATAACAGACCGTTGCTAGGACCAGCCTGCTCTTTACCGCCGCTACTTACTTTACCGACGAATCCTTGTCGCTGCTGAATCATTGTGGGTTATTATCTATTGTTTATTATTTATTTCACTCGTAAAGCCGTGTAATAAGCGGGATAATGTATAGTTAGTCGGTTGTTATGGAGAAATAAACCCCTTCAGGTTGTATGGAACCCTCCGCTTCGCGTCGGGGTTCCATCCAACGGGGTTGGATGGAATAACAACCTCCGAACTATACATTATCCTCTTACTGATTTCAATGTGTACTACACACCACATGTTAGCAGCAGCAGCAAGCAATCCAACCAGGGGGATGCACTTCTCGCAGCTCATATCTGTTTAGCATCAGTTCTGCCGAATAAAGCAATGTTACCCCATAACACTCAGTAGCCGCGTATTACATGGACACATCTATGCGGCATAGAGAAAATGGTCATGGTATACGCCCCATTCGCGAATACAATTATCTGTGCGGCATAGATTCTATGCGGCATAGAATAGGTGGTGTAGCCGTTTTCAAATCGCCCATGTATACACTTTATTCGCCATAGATCTGGGGTTTAACTTAGAGGCCGCCGCTACAGTAGTTCGCAATTGGTCCACTGAGCTCCGTCGGGTACTTTTAAGCACACCGAACTTCACCGCTGTCAAGGAAAGTGGATTTATTGCCTGATTCACGTCTTTGTTATCACTCCGTTAAAGTAGTCCGGTAAGCGTGTCCGGTTGCTAAGAGCCGGGACATGGGTGTTTATTAATTACGAATTACTGGTGATTACTATTATTTTTATTTTTTTTTTATTTTATTCTTTTCTTTTCTTCTTCTTTCTTGAAGGAGCAGGGAGAGAAAGCTCTCTCCTGCTGTGCCTTTTCATTAAATTTAAATTAAAATCCCCCGATAGTGATAACACGTCCATTATCTCGCCGCCCGGTCCAGGAGATGTGTCAGGTGCGCGCAGAGGACATAACGGACATTTTTGTCACTGCCATGTAGGCTATACAGTTCATTCGGAACACATTTCGGAACAGATCTATGCCGCATAGAAATCTATGCGGCATAGATCTGCCATGTTAACGCGGCTAGTGAGACTTCAAATCAAAGAATGATAGGAATCAAATGGTCTTCTCAGCACCAGCTTACTTTATTTGATCGACCTAGACAGTGTGGATGACACCCCACATTCATTTTCCACATTAAAAAATATTGTTTAGCATAACTATCTGAAATCCCACGCTCAAGCACAGCCACGCCTTCAGAAATCATTACGGTAGTTTCCCTTCAGCTGTCGCGCGCTCCCGCGAGGTGCAAACATAGACTATAGAAGCGACCACGTGCGCCATCTAGTGCTAGTTGCATATTCTGCACGCGTAAGCTTTGTCTTTGGCAGACGATATTTCGCGTGTGCCAAATGGTAACGTGTCAACACGTTCACTTTGGGCAGACGATATTTCACGTGAAAATGCGCAGAAAAAGCACGTGAACATTCGTGTGTTCACTTTGGGCACACGATATTTCACGTGAAAATGCGCAAAAAGCACATGAAATTTCGTCTACCTATGCAAAGCACACGTCTGGGCAGGCGTTTATGACCCATTTGGCTTTCCATACCCGTACGCACGTACGGGCTCACGTACGTATGTGTGTGTACGTACACGTATGTGTGTGTGTGTATATGTACATACTGGGGTACCCCCCCACATAGACGGGGTTGTTGGTGTCGCAGGTGTTGGAGCGCGTGTGGGGGCTCTCGGCCTGGCTCTTCCAGCCGTCCACCTCCAGCTCCAGCCGGTGGCGCAGCTTGTGGGCCACCACCGCGTGCCACTGGCCGTCACAGAGCCCCTCCCCCCCGGGGGCGTGCTCGGCCGTGATGCGCCCGGCGCCGTTGTCCACGTGGAACAGGACCTGGTGTCACGGGGGGGCGAGAAACACGTCGGGGTTCGGGTTTGAAAACAAACGCATCCGTGTGTTTGCCTATGTATCTAGGTGTGTGTTTGTTTGTCTGTGTGCGTGTGTTGTGTACCTTGCCCTGGCTGATCTCCAGGCCCAGCCCGTCGTTGTCCTGGTTACTGATAGCCAGAAGGACTCCGTTGGTCCGGCTGGTCCTGAACTCCAGCGCCACGGACACGTCCAGACCCACCCGGTAGCTAGACACTGAAGGGACAGACGCACACAGTCAGTACAGCGGCAGCAGAAACCCATTCCATTGGCTGCCCAGCCCATTGTGACATGGACCAGCAGCACGTATCTGCACTTTGTGCCCAGTTGAACACATTTCACATTCATGTTAACATATCTAAATAAATATCAAATATGTAAATAATAATGTAATAATATGTAGATATATTTACATATCTTTTCTTAGTTCTTGTCTTAACACATCTTTTTAAACTGACATATTCAATCTAATTCATTGTCTCCCACCCATTTCACCCCACTTGTGTATCTTGTTCTTGTTTTTGATTGTTGATTTTGTTTTTAAAACACTCCCCTGTAAGGTGACCTTGAGTGCTATGAAAGGCGCCCTCAAATAAAATTAATTGTTATTATTATATGTCGCATTACACATTAACCCTGAAAAAAAAATCAGGTTTAAAATGAGTGCTTTACCAGACAGATTGAGAGGCTAGGTACGGTGAGTGGCGCTCAGTGCGGCATGTTCTCACCTGCTTTAAGGTAGCCCGTGCCGTCAAAGTAGGTGCCAGTCTCCGTGGCTACGAAGCATCTTCCCACCATGTGTGTGGAGTTAGGTGACGCCATGTCAAGGTTGAAGTCTCCAAGACGACCTGGGGGGGGGGGGGGGAGGGGATGAGGGCGATAGAGAGACAGTCAGAGACAGACGGATAGAGAGAGAGGGTGTGAGAGAAGGAGGGAGAGAAAGAGAGAGAGAGAGAGAGAGAGAGAGAGAGAGAGAGAGAGAGAGAGAGAGAGAGAGAGAGAGAGAGAGAGAGAGAGAGAGAGAGAGAGAGAGAGAGAGAGAAAGAAAGAGAAAGAAATGAGTTCATTAAGAAACAATAAAGAAGCAGCTTATAATTAACAATAGTTAATAGAAGATAAGATACCTGCAGCACTACTGATGGGTCCTCCCACCATTTTAAAGTTGCGAATACCGCCGTGATACTGTTAGAGAATCTACAGGCACACAAGATGGATTTTGTAAAGTTATACAAACATCTTTGATTTTCCATTTCATTGAGTTGATGTCGTGCGACGTGCGTGATGTATTTGAGGAGTTACGTGTGTGGGTGAGCTGTATCTACCGGTCCTATCCTCTTGCTGGTGTAGTTTTGCTGGCAGCCTGCACACATACGGAGTTCCTACACCATCCAGCAGGTCAGCCTGCAGAGGAGAGGGACAGTCCAAACACACACAAACACCTGTTGACCCTCTGGGAACAGAGGCTACATCACGATACCCTCACTGACTCTGAATAGACTACGCAACATCTCACCAATGCAATGTTCTCTCTAATGAGAGAGCGGAGAGAGACACACAGAGAGACACAGACACCGGACCTTCTTGGACTATCATCTGTTTTGCTGTAGCGTCCGGCCACCATCAGGACGCTCTCCGCTTGTTCCGATGAGACCGGGATCTGTGACACACAGGGAGGGGGCAAATGAGAGAGAGTAAGACGGGGCACTGAGAGGAGCACAGCGAGGAGAGCTACAGCTATGTATATAACGGAATGGACAACGGCTGTCCGGGGGATCACTCGATCACCCGTGTTCAACAGAATAAAAGGACAATTAGGAAACGACTATGCACGCACTTCTAGAACAATGCCAACTCTGGCCTAAACAAACACATCTCCGGTCAACGGCTGCGTAGGAATACAGCACATTTTACCGCCATCGCTTACGATGATGTCAGGCTTATGCGAACGCGCTCGTTCCGGCTCATCACCCTCCGGCCCAATTCGTCACGTTTACATTTGTCTGGAAGCCAGCGTCTCCGGCGAAACATACAGAGATATAAAGCGGGCTTCTATGCGGGGCGAGGAAGCGTGGGGCGCCGTAATAACGCTACGCTGACGGACGAGGAACGCCTTAGCTCAGCAAAAGCGCTGAGGAGGAAGGCCCGGCGCTACCAGAAGACGGGTGATGGTGGGCGCTGGGGGTGAGGAGACCGGGGTGGGTGTGCGGACGCACCTTTGTGCCAGATTGCCGTCGTTTGACGGAGAGGGATAGACCGGAGTGTTGCGTGGCCCAGGTCGTAGCCCGACACACTGCCCTCCCTTGATCTGCGGAGAGACAGAGACAGCAGCGGATTCAGGTCAGACCCTTTAATGTGTATCTTATAGTGTGTAGAAGGCGCTTTATAGGTGAGCTGATTCGATCAATATGTGATGAACACATGATTACGTCAGTCCACTGTAGAAGTGATACGCTGGTCATTAGGCTGAGGGAATCACGATAGTAACTGTTCATTCTACTGTACGTGCCGTAGATTTGAATGGACACACTGTATGCTGATGGGTTGACCTGAGGACCCAGGTGAGGCCGGGTGCCCAGTCACCTGACCCTCACCTGTATGGTGACAAAGTCTGCGTGGTTGATCCTGGCCATATGTACAGATACCAGCCAGAGTCCTCTTTGGTCCTCAGCTCAAACCCATGTTAGCCTGGGAAACATCTGAAACATCACACACACACATGCACACACACACACACACACACACACACACACACACACACACACACACACACACACACACACACACACACACACACAGACCACACACACACACACACATGCACAATGTGGTATAAAGGCCCAGTTACTAAACTACTCCCACCTAGCTGGGGGAAGGGCTAGAGCTGGAGTGCTTACTTGCAACGCATCAGCCGTTAGATGGATGGCTATTGGCTTATGAAAACACCACCCGTTCATGCCTGTGATTGTGACTTCCCAGTATAAATGTCAGGCCGTTTAAGTGATAATCTTCTTGCATCACATATGCATGAGTAAACTCTTGACATAGTGGTTTGTCACGGTAAAACGGAATAAATAAACATAGTCGCAAAACGTATTTGGCACAGATATAAGTAGTTGCCCAGCTGGATGATTGAGGGAAAAAATTGTCTAATCAATCAAATTTGCGATATATATAAACCGTACTGCATATTTGTTTTCTTGGCCTGATCAGCCTCTTTTTATATCAAAAATCTCATCCTCCTGCTTTCGTGCGGTCTCGGCAGTGTAAGCAGGTTGTCAGTGTTAGTTAGCCATTCTTGGTTATTTATACATCTATGGTTTAGCATAGAAGCACTCTGCTATAACGTTATTCAGGTTGTTCCATGCTCTCTACGTGATCGGTTTCAACACGTGACACAAAACCAGACATAGAACAATGAAAAAGTTATTCTTTGTTTTTTTTAGTTCAACGAGTGACTGACAAACTTGCTAATCGTGGTTAGCGCTAACATGCTATCCCAGAGCATTAAAGCGACGGCAGAGAATATGGAGAAATTAATTTGGAGTCCTCAAGCGTAGCTCCCATCTGGCGGTCATAAATCTTACTGTAGCAGTGTGTGGAATAGGATATTCCACACCACCCCCCCCCCCCTATTCCATGAACTTTGTCTTGGATCAAAAGACTCGTTTGTGGTTGTCTCCACGGCACGGTCGTGTCCTCGGCACACTCAGAGACCCGTAGGACACCTGTTGTGTTTTTAATATGTTGCT
>OLKM01007058.1:0-12732 GCA_900291075.1 Melanogrammus aeglefinus | reverse complement strand
CTGTTTGCAATAAACAATGACCAACTACCACCCCGCACCCACAAAAACTCTACCAAAAAGTCCCTAGCTACATAGCCAAGAACAAGACAATAGATGGGTAGAGTGCAATGTAAACATCAAGAAACATACGTAAAAAGAACGAGATGAAGCAGATAATCCTTGTTTCCCTTCGCGGTTTGCCTACAGAGCAGGCCCACCTGCATTTAGTATAGAGTCCGTGGAATGGTTACAATTTCTCAAGAAATCAAAGGCGAAAGTAAAACGGGTGGCCAAAAGCGTCGTATTGTTATTCATCATCACCAGACAATTTTAACAGTAAGAACGGGTGGGCCGCAAGAAAAAGCGTGTCACGAATTGAGTTAGTTTATTTCTCGCAGACAATATTCAATTATAACACTATACAATCAGTGTTTCTGTTTACGGAGTCTTCTAGTGGACGTTGGGTTGATTGGAGACGCTGCCGCAGCAGAGCGCTGTTTGGAGGAACGTATCGGCTTTTGACAAACGCAAACACTTCGGTCGAGCTTGAAATTGTGCTTTGTGACCGGTATTCGGAAATATCCTTGTCGCTGATTCACAGAAATAAGATTAAATACCACGTGACAAGTGTCACGAATTTTCGTGAGACCCGGGTTTGGCGGGTCTCCACCCACGGTTCCGAGGGTTAACCCCGCCGCCTTGAAGAACCTAAGACCCTGAGGTCGCCACAACTCACCGGCCGCATGCTCACAGCAATGGAGGCTGTTTGAACATAAACAGATCCGTGCCGGCCACATCCGGCTCAAATGCCCCAAAACCTCCCACAGGAAAGCTAGAAAGCTCCGCCGGAGGTGGTGAAGTTGAAGATGCCCTAAGGACAGGGGCCTCCCTCCAGAACGCTTCCCATCATCACGCACTACGTCGTTGTGGGGCTTACCAGGTCTGTCCAGAATCTTCCCCCCATGTCCCTGATCAAGCTCACGCACCAGAGGGTGGGCGGTTGACAGTTCAGCCGCTCTCTCTTCACCCGAGTGTCCCAAAACACTGCCGCCTCCAGATCAAGATGACCGATACAAAATCGACTCATCGATCTTCGCCTAGGGTACTCTGGTACCGATGTACACTTAGATCACCCTTAGTCGAACAATGGCCTGGTTTATTGTTATGGCCAATCCAGCGACTAGCACAGAAAGTCAGTAAACAACAGGACACACTCGAGGCGTTTAGATCAGGGAGGACCGAGCTTACCTCCCACACCACGCCTCGTCCAAGGTGTTCCTCCATTCGTTGCCACATGGCGTTGAGAGTCTCCCAGTCAGAGACTACGGAGTCCCCTACTGCCGGAGCCCATACAGAGACTCCAATTCAGGGTCTCACAAGAAGGGCCGAGTATACTCGGAGCGGAAACTGCGTTTGGTTGAGCATACGGCAACAAACAACAGTCTCAGAGTTTTCCCAACACAACCCATTAAGGCGGGGAGGCGAGCCTCTCGTCGAGCCGAGGGTATAACTCCAACACGCGGCGCTCCCAGAAGCCGGGGATTTGTATGAGTATCCACCACACCACGCATGCCGGCACCTCATAGCCTTCTGCACTCCAGAGAAGGAATAGAGTCCAACCCCTACTCACAGGTATACAGTACAAGCTGAGACTGTGCGTAGAGTAAGCCCCACCAGACAACTGGTAGCGCTACCATCCGGTTCCCTCATCTAAGCTCCGGTTTTCCTTTCCTCTCAGCAATGAGGTGATGTTCCATCGTCCCCGAGAGCGCTCTGTCCTGCCGCTAAGCCAGGGTCTGTCCTGTTTCGGGACCTAACGCGTGCCTATAACACCCGCCACCACACATACGTGGCAAACCGCAGCACCCGAGACCCACCAAGATGGGGTCTACTCGGCGTGAGCAGGTAGGCGGAGGTCCCACAGTGACGAAGAGGGGGGAGGGGTGCCACGTAGCTATTATTCGGAGCTCGTGCACGGCCGGCTCCATGGCAATACCACGAGCACACCAGGCCGCATACCCGCCCGGCCCTCCGTCTGGGGGCTGGCTCCAAGACGGGGCCCCGGGCCTTTCCTTCGCGGGGCAGGAGAGTCCTCCTCCTCCTCTTTCCAACGTAATATTATTGAGTCTTGTGAACCATTCTAGTCTGGCCCGCTCACAACCTTGAAGACCACTCACTGCCATGGGAGACCCTGCCAGGAGCACCCAGACAACCAAACCAAACCCCACAGACAAGGCTCCAGACAGCACAGCCCTCAGGTTCACAGGGACAACACACGCAACCTTCCACCACGATAAGTGACGGTTCGCAGGAGAGGTTTATTATTATTATATTATTCATATATTATATTATATTAATATTATTATTATATTGTGTATATATAAAATTGGGATGGGGGATGAAATTGGACTTATCCGGCCACGGTAGGGGGCATCTGGTAGGAAGCTCAGGATCATGCATCAGGGAATAGCCCAGGGGGTGTTGGCAATAAACAGCTGTTTTGGTAAATACTCATAAGCTGTGCACAAAGGTGTGGGTATATATGTATTTGGTGATTGTTTTATTTAGTGTCATGTTTATTTGTATTCACAGTGTACAAGAATCAATTGTAACTTTCTGTCAGATTATGTAGATCCGGTAGCGTTAGCTACAGAAAATGTTCCCACCACTAATGGCTGGCCAATACAGCTTGATGGTCCCTTCAATTTTCCCTATTAAAGGGCTGCCTCATGTGGTTGTTTGGGGCTGAAGGTGCGTGCTGGCTTGACATGGGGGAGGAGCCAGTCACGAGAGACGTATGTTTTGAGTTAGGCATGGTTAATGTTATGCTATTCGGTAGGTTATGCTTGCTGACTGATCAGTCATTTTCTTTTCTTTTGGAACGTTGCCTTTATTTTTTGTGAATGTTTTGGAGAAAATAAAAACTTCAAACTTTTTCTTTGTCCTGAGACAATTGCCCTCATTTTTGCCACTCTCAGAATCTGGTTGGCCTTATCCCAGATACGTGGGGCGACCACGCCGGTCCCTCACAATGTTATTGATACTCTCTTTTAACTCCTTGGTCATTATCCGAAGGGGACTAATTCATCTTTGTTCATAACATTTCAGATCATAAGATGGGCTTTGTGGCAAAGCAGGGCAATGATTATACATGGGACTGCAGAGAGTTTGCAATCTCGCTCCATCTACATGGTCAAAGGCATACAAATACCTCAGAGACTCAACATTTTTCCCTCCCATATCCACAAACATTACAAAGTGGAAAATACTGATGCCAACATGTTATAGCTTCTTCTCAATATTTGTACAGGTAGCTGCGTTCAGTGGATGCCAAGCCTGTCCTGAACAAGAAGATGCTGGATATGCTGGAGACAAGATGCCAGGGAGACCCGGCTAAATAGGGATGTGTTTCACTCATGTTGGATGCCATGTCCATCAATAAAGATGTGCAATATTATCCACAAACCGAGTCAATGTCTGGTTTTGTAGACATGGGTGATGGAAACAATGAGACTGATGTGGCTTTTGAGGCTCTTGTGTTCATGGTGGTTGGCCTACAAGGATATTTCGAAGGCTCCCATTACATACTTCATGACCAGGGCCCGTATCCTTAAAGATTCTGAGAATCCTCTCAGAGAGCTCCTAACTTAACCTAAAAATTCCTTGCCAAGAGTTTTAGCTTAGAAGTGATTCCAGAACCATTTTCAGTGAACTCTGAAAGCCAGGAATGGATAGAAAAATCCTAATCTTTAGTGAGGAGGTGGTGGTTGACACCACGTTGCTAAGGTATGAGTCATCAAATTTCAAAAGCCGTGATTGGTTGATCCTAAAGTTTGATGAAATAGAACTTTTTTGGTGATAAATGAGCAAAGGATGTACCCTCAAATCAATAAACATAATTATACACTCTAATCTTAAATGGAGACTATAAATTGTAAACTATATTTCACATTCAACGAAAATATCTGGAAAATGAATTTAGTAAGCTGTAAGGGGATATAGCCATAACATTAGAAATCTAAAATATTGAAAACCCTAAGCTCATTACACCCTGTTCAAATAATATTTGTGTCTCCATTTGCTCAATTAATATCCTAGCTGGCAATTTTGTACTTTCACTTCCATAATGGAACCCCATGAAACAAGATGGCCTATCTCAAGGGGCTGTCCTTAATGAAGTAGAAAATTGCAATCGTTACAACTCAGTGGTGAACTTAACGAGGGTAATCAAGAAACAGCTCAAGCTTTTAACAATGTCTGTGATTGCTGGCTGGTCCTATTATGAGGCTGTTAACCAAATAAACCCCTACAACACAGAAAAGGAGAAAAAAAGGAATCGCAAGCCGAACTGGACTGAGGAGAAGGTTTGTTTGCTGCCCATTTGGTGAACGAACATAAAGGTATGTTACGAGGAAAATTGGGCCAACTGTCACTAAGCCCAAGGCAAGAAGGCGGGGGGCAGGGCCGAGGGGGCGGGGGGGCGGACGGACGCCTGGGACACAATATCCCCAAACATCAATGCCTCTTTTCCCAACTGGTGGTGCGGACAGGCGACGATTGTGGAGAAAAGGTGGTATGTTGCTGCAGTCCCCAAGGCAAAAATATGAGATTGCAGCACACAAGTGGAATCCTCACTCACAGGTGAGCAAAATACTATGCAGCCTACCAACATTAATTGGCAACTTGCTCCTGCGGCATAAGTTAATTTACATGCCTAAAAGTACTGTGTTCATTGCGACTGTTTCTTTCTAGGGGGGTGGACCACCATGCAAGAAGCGCCTGTCCCAGGTGGGCCGACACTGTCTTTCAAGCCTGGGACATCTCTGAGGTCAGTGTCACCGGCTGCCAACAGGCATTGATACACGTCAAATGATGCAGGCCCTTGAAATGCAGCAAAGGTAGGACACAGTTATCCATATTCAACAGTGTTTATTCATTTGGCAGAAGCCATTTCATGTGTAATCCATGCTCATATAGTTAATAAATTAATTTAATCAAAAACAATAATTAAACTAGGGCCTATGTATTTTCTGAATAGCAAGAGCATCAACAAAACCGGGGCCCATCAAGTTTTTCCGCCTAACCATCTGCAGCTGCACTACAAGAGATAGCCCGGCGGATCAAAAACACCATTCGCCATCCGCAGCACCTGCTCCATCAGCATCCTGCAGGAAGAAAGATTGCAACTCACAATTGATTGTGTTTGAACAATCAAAAAAAAGTCACTTTCCCTTCAGGAGGAGTACACCGCCTTAAAATTGAACCAACCTAAAAATAACCATTTAGAGATTGTGTTCTGTGTCTTGCATTTAACATTGCAGGTGATGTGGGCAGTAAAACTGTGGTTGTTCTTAATAACATCACAAGTTCCTCAAATGAACATGGGGCTACAGCTTGCCTGAAATGTAAAATTGTGAAGTTTTGCCCTGTAAGGCAGTCCCACTCTTGGCTAGTTCCCCTGTGAGAATGTGATATCACTTCTTCACCACCATCCTCAATACGCGTTGCGTCTCCATCCTCATCTCACGCCATCACTCCAGAAGTTCGCAATCTGCTAACCTTGCAATATTGTGTACATATTTGCACAGGCTATGATGACTTTGCTGACCTTTTTCAGGCCTCAGCCGCACCTCTCCGTGGAGAACATGAAAGCGGCCTCCTTTAAGCTGGCCTACCTGCCAAACGCTCCAACCAACCGTCTTGTTGCCTTGCTGGGCCCTACAATCAGAATAACAGACCCTTTAATATTTGATGAAAATATGCACTAACTTGGATGCTCTAACATTATTGACTTGCCATTTCATTTCCATGATTTTTGTATTGTTTGGAAACTTGACCTGTTAAAGTTTAGTCTGGGCCCTTTGGCGTGGCTGGAGGTAAGGTGTAAGGAGCCATGGTTTGCATGGGTAGCCACTGTCCCCTAACAAGTGGCAATAAGCTGGCACATAGCGTCTCTCAAAAAGCTGTCTGATGCCACTCTCGGAGAGCATTCTCGCATCATGTGTGGAGCCTGGCCATTTAGCCACAATGTCAAATCTTCCAGGCCGCTATTGAAACACTATTAGCCACATTGATGCGTGGAAATTCTTCTTCCTGATTACAAAGAACAGCCTCGTCCTCTGATGGCGGCAATATTCCTCACACATTGTTCCCATCAAATTACACCACAACAACGCCAGGGATCCTGCATCGTCCATAAATGCCCTTTTATGTGCCTGTGTAAAGTGCGGGCAATCCCAGCGGAGAAATAGAAACAAATTAGTGTCACAAATATTAGGTTGTGACATACAGCTGTCAGTGTTCGGAGATGATGACAACTGCTGACGGAGGATTGGGACAGACCGACAAGTCATCACTGCTGCATTTGTTGCATTTCCTGTTGCCAAATACCTCAGGGTTGTGATTTACTTTCTTCTCCGTTGTAAATAGCGTTGTAGGCGTCGAGTGGTGAAGTAATTGCATCCCAAGGAGATACCACCACAAACATGATTCCTCGCACGATCCAATCTGTAGCGTCCTCAATAATCCCTGTCATCCAGTGTTTGCAGGACATCTCTCCTGCCTCCCTCTGTTGGCCATTTTGGCAGCGCTTAGGGCAACTCCCTAGCCACTAAAAGTCCTCTTCCTGCTCTTAGCAGAATCTCGCCTTAGGAGTCCCTTTAAGCGCTAGGACTCTTGAGGAATAGCTTTTATATTAACTGGGATTTTCGTGTCACGTTTAGGGGAAATTCTAAGAAAACGTCATGCCTCTGAGAATTTTCTTAGAATTTGGCCGCAGGAGCCACCTTTTGCACAAAAATTCTTTAGAGATACGGGGCAGGTCTCTCTCCAGACCCACAGGTCGTCCTTCTCAGTCAGGCTTAGAGGAGCTGCAAGCACTGGACATTCGGTTGGTATGTCTAACAATGGATGATGGGCATGCCTCCAATGTCAGCATATCCAACCAACTTGGGTGTGAGCTGAAGGGGGACCCACGAAAGCTTGCTTCAAACCAGTTTCCCACAACCCGGTGACTGGCGAGAAGTATTTGTATATGAGATGCTTGCTAACATGCTCGGTTTGCACGTAATATGTTTGCAGTGTATGAAATGTTGTAGACATTTGTACAATTTTATGCCTCTGCCGTTAAAAGTAATTGTTTTCTGTCTTGGCACTGTTATGTCTGGATGTGATGATCATCATTTTGCTGTTTGTACTTATTTGAGCAGTGAGTGATTCTAACTCTGCAGGCATACAGTCCAATTGCGACGACCACTGGACAGATCCAGAGGTATCAATCATCGCCATGATCTGCAAAAAGAGGATGGACTGCATGCTGCCAATAAAATTACAGACAAGCCATGCTACTTGAGAACCACAAGAATGAAGGTGAACCTTGCAGCAACAGACACTGAGTCGCTCTGTGTCAGTGGCTCTCTGCACAAGGAGGGATCTTTGCTACTTCCCTCAGTTTAAGACTGTGAGGCAACAGCAAGAATTATGAGTTAATGCAATTAGTGATTATAGAACCAAGTACGTGTTTCTTCTTTTTAAACTAGTGCATGCCCGTTCATCCATCGAAGTGGTAAAGCTCTGTGAAATTTGCTGTACTAGTACATAGTCGAACCTAGTAAGAAGCGAGTCCAAGCAAATTTTAATACTTGCATGTTTACTCTTGCTGTCGAGCCATTACAGTTACTTACACACATTACCCGATACCTATGATTTATATAACGATATGTGTTTATAGATAATTGAAATGCTGTTTGATACAATGAATGGATACAAGGTTGGTAGATATTGGTAGGTATTTTAGTGTTGTGCATGTGTTAAATTTTTGCATGTGTTCCATTGTTCCAAGTTATTTTTTCCAAGTTATTGTTCCATTGTCTACAAGAATGGGTTATGGCACATTACCGATGGAAACTTAAATTACTGCTTTGAAGGAACAAAATCCATGGTGCTTTTTGGCGTGTCTTGTTCGCCATATCAGAGTAGATCCTTGAATATTTTTACATGTCACATTGCCTTACCCATAAACACATTGGTCAGATCCTGCATTTACCCATTTATTGTATTTTGAATTTTCCTCGTTCTAGACTACATCTTTCCTGTACAATTCCCAACCGCAAACTCCAGTCATTCCATCCATCCATTCCCAAAAAACATTCCATCAGCAGATTTGTATGATGAGCATCTTCATTTAGCAAAGTATAGACAATTTATTCTTACCAGTATAATTGTTAACCATGAATAAGTCAATCAAGTAACAATATTCAAAGTTACTACATTGATGGGTAAACCGAATTGGTTTTATTCTGAACACCAGTGAGGAGATTGGGGGTGGGTGTTTTAGCTGATATAAAACTTTTCAGGTGTTTATATGTTTATTTTGAAGTATTGGCGAAGATGCTTCTTTCCAAAGCGCCACCATACATAAAAATACATATATAACAATCACTGTAAATAAATATAATAATACAGGAAGAATGTTTGTTAATACAAGTAGGCTAAATACAAAATATCAATACAAAGTGTCAAGACAGAATAAACTCTGCTGCTAAAGCAAGTCAGATATTAGTGTATCTATAAGGTCCCTAAGATATACATAGATATCTAATGTATTCATACATTGTTTATGTAGGATAATCATAGCCTCTAATCATATAAAATTTCTTCAAGCGTTTTTCTCCCCTTCTCTGGGATTATTTTGTTATGAATGATCTCGGACATCTGGTCACTTTAGCATATCTGAATATTCTATTTACTGTTAAGACATATATGAATAAATAAACACACAGATCATAATAGTCGTCTTTTATTGTCATAGCTACAATGTATGCAAAAACCTGTGTGATCCAGAGATGGCGGACCGCGTCTCTCGCAGCGCCAGGTAGGACGTAGCGTTCGATGCTCCGTCTGTGTATAGGATGGCTTATGAACTCTCTATATATTTGTTTGCAAAAGAAGGTGAAAAACCAACGCACACAAATAGGGCAACGGTAAACATGGAAATTAATCATCTTACTCAATTTATGTTGAGTTGCATTCTGTAGTTAGAGAATATAACAAATTCATTCCTCCAAACACTGCAAATGAAAATCGTCATATTTATCTCAACAACTAAATCAATCAACACACAACAAGACAGATAAAACCATTTGCATACAGATCTACTTTATATTCGGTTAAAACCAATCAACGCATGATGTTTTAGGAATAATTTAGATAAATGTTTAGTATCTAAGAATTCATTCATTCTGACAAATATTTAAAAAAATATGTGGTAACATGTATTTACTCTTTGTATTGTACTGTATTGCTGTTAAACAATATAGCATGCCATGCAAGACATATTAATTTTGAGAACATTGTACCAAAGAAGATTAAAAATGATTAAAAATGTTCAAGTTTCAATATCTTTGGGTGAAGCATCCATCTATACATATAAAATCACGCTGTTATAGCATGTGGAAGCTTCAATCAAGGGCTCTCTGCTGTACGTTGCATCAGGGTCATGAGTCAGTAGTTTGAACAATAGGGGCTGTCATGCAGTCTCTGGGTCTGTTCAGGTATAAATGTAGGGGCTTGACACGGGTAGAGCATCAGTTCACCAACCGATCTCTGAGAGGCCTGAAAAATCAACACAGCCATCATGATGGGCAAGGTATATACTGTCTATAGAGTATTTACGTAAATAATGAATTTCCGTTAATATAATGACATGATAAAGATTGAAGCCAACCAGTGCCATTTAAGCAGCATTATTTTTGTTTCAGATCACTTTCTACGAGGAGAAGAACTTCCAGGGTCGCTCCTATGAGTGCATGAGCGATGCTCGACATGTGCCTCCCACATGAGCAGGTGCCAGTCTGCAGGGTGGAGAGCGGCTGCTTCATGCTCTATGGAGAGGAACAACTACATGAGGCCAGCCAGTTCTTCATGAGGAGGGAAGAGTACACACGAATGGAACTGCAATGCAGAGTGGGAATGATGTTTGACAACATCAAGTCCTGCAGAATGATCCCCTTTGTAAGAGAAATAGTTCAACTTTTTACACGAACTAGTTCAATTATTATATTGACTGTGTTTGTTGCTTCTGCCAACTGTTTCTCTGAATCTCGGATTACACACAAAAGGCCAGTTCCAGGATGAAAGATCTACGAGAGGGAGAACTTCGGTGGCCAGTCCAACGAGAGATGAGACGACGTGACAACATCCAGGAATCGTTACCGCATGTCCACTGCCAGATCCTTGCCACCGTGATGTGGAACGGACACTGGCTGATGTCGACGCAGCCCCCCTACAAAGGCAGGATGATGTACATAGACGGCCCGGAGAGTACAGGAGCCTTCAGGGATTATGATGAGCTGCCAGAGGTTCATGAGCATGAGGTGCGTAATCACTGACAGTGTGTTAAGTTTTCTCATCAAATAAAACCTGATCTGACTGAAATGTGATTTCTGACATTAGTAACTTGATTGTCAGACTACTATCAAAAAATTACTGTAGATAGCCGTTATAATTAAAATCATGTGATGGCAATCTTGTAAGGAGAATTGCATCTTAAAGGATATGGGGTACAAAAGTAATTGCCATACAAAACATATTTTGGTATTTACATTATCTAGGTCAAAGTTACTATTGTAATATGGTGAATACATTTAAATATGGTAATTTAACCATCTGTAAGGTAACAAATACGGCAATATTGAGGAAGTCATCAAAACTCAACCAAATCCCAACATTGAATATCAATGAACAAATATACATATCTAATAAATAATGCATTATTTTGCAGGACTTCACAAATGTGTAACTATCTTATGATTGCATACCTGAACCTAACCATCAGCATGTTCTGGAATGTATAATTGTTTTAAAAGAAAAGGTTAACGATATGAACCCTAAATGATATTTTTGATCCAAAAGAACACGGAAAAAGATGAAAACCAAACACAAAAATAAGCATATCACGTTCAAGTTGAGTTGCATTCGTCATTCTTTCTTACCAACAACTAAATCAAATCAACACACAACACATAAACAACACAATACATTTGCATACAAATTACGTTAATGTTGATGGTCGTTATTTCCAATCATCAAGATATGATGTTTCAGGAATAATGTTAGAAAAATGTACCATCTATGTATTTAGACATCTATTCAAAAATCTCCCAGATGAATTCCAGGAGTTGGTTAAAAACTGAGGCTTCCAGTAATTAACGGCCCAAATTTATACCACATAGGCCCAAAGCCTCAACTCTTGGCATCCAAACCACAATGGTTGACCTATGCTATCAATTCATATTGATATGACTTTGAGCTCCACAGCACTACACACTTCTTCAAGCTGACTGTATCCCGCCAAATACAAAATTACATAGTTCGCCTTTCTCAGACATCAGTCAGCAGCTCACAACACTACAATTGCCTGCACCAGCTCCCAGCAGGCAAAATCAACTTTGTGCATATATTCGAGCATATACTGTATGCTCGACATAAGACTCTCATGTCATTCACTATGTCAAGTGAAATTGTTGGTAATAATATCACTGTCCTCTCACATAGCACTCTACAACAGCCACGTCAGCGTTACAGACCAAATAGTGTGAATATAAACAATCTTGTACCCATCAACCCTCATTGGTCACTCACTAAATATCCCCCCTTTTTTATAAATCCTGTTGATTTAAAATCAGTGCAAATGTTTCACTCAAATGATGGCCTTAAACTATGACATTTCAATATTAGGAGTCTGCCACCTAAGCTTGACTATCTTGAAGGACTGATGAATGGGGCTCCCCCTGATTTTTCATGATTTCAGAATCCTGGCTCTCGGGAGAATCCCAGATACAGATATAGCCATTAATGGTTATGTTTTTAGACTGCTTAGAAAAGCAAAAGGAGGTGGAGTTGTTATTTATGATAATTTAGCAACGCGTATAATTACAGCCTCCTCCATGCCCAAACACTTTGAGTTCATTCTACTGGACGTCTGCTTTGGGGTTTATGTCCATATCAGTGATTGGAATTTCTCGTCCACCCTCTGCACTAGGGCTGTCACTTTTTATTCAAAATAAATATCTAAATATCCTTTTTCGAATATAAATAAATGATTCGGTTTTTAAAGTGTTTTGTAGCGCATTTTTTTACTGTCTATGATTAGACGGTAAAATAGATTTGTTTTTTATTTTATTGTTTGCCATCTCATCCAGTAGCAGGGGCTTTAATCAAGTGAATAGTATATCCTGTTTCAGAAATGGACAACACACATGTCGCACAGAGCAGCCAGCCTGAGGGTAAAAATTGTGTCTCCGGAAAGGTTTGGGTTCTTCACCGTGGTTGGTGAAAAGTCAGACAAAGGCCGTTGCCCACTTTGCAAAAACAGTTCGACATCCAATCTCCCCGGACACCTGTCGAGGTACCATCCAAATGAGGCAGCGGAGTCGGAGGCTCAACAGACGGCCACAGCATCGGCAGGCGCCAACATCGCATGACTGCATACTATGCTCCAGCTCCACAACCGGTCGGCACCTTGTTAGGTACACCTGAAAAAGCCTTCACTCAGTGTCAGTGCTAAGGTGGGGCATTTGGGGGCCGTAACCCCCCCTAGCAGTCATTAATGCCCCTTCTACCACAGGTCATGGCGTGGCCAAAAAAAAAAATCCCTTTTAGTTATTCTTTTAATATTAAATGTGCGAACCGTAACTTAAAAATAAAAAATAAATGAACAGGAAAATCGCATCACTTTGGTTGTGATGCATAGGG
>OLKM01007057.1:0-12736 GCA_900291075.1 Melanogrammus aeglefinus | reverse complement strand
GTCAATAAGAGCATGGGCCTTTTATTTTTTATTTGATGGCGATTTTGACCGCTACATCAAGGACCGAATAAGAGTGAGTCAGAGATGGTTTTGCCACCAAGTCTGTGACGGTATGCAAGTACACAGTGCACGGGAAGGCACATGTGCGGGACTTCTTTTCTTCAGGAGCCGCAATCCGCTATCTTCCGAACCATTAGCCGCGGCTTCGTCCGTGGCCACAGGCGAGCGATTTTTTGTCACCGGGATAGGCCTCTCCGCAGGAACTCATCAGGGGATGAAGATGTCCTGCCCCCCTACAGAAAACCTCTCAGCCTTACCAGTGAAAGGTAGCCAACTTTAGCACTTAATAAAGCTATGTATAAGACGCCAACAACCCGCTTCACTTCATGTCCGGCGAACAGGGTGTGGACTGTGGGATGCCTTGAATTGCTGAATCCCTCAGAGTCTTGAGTACGCCGGATCTTTGGATGCGCTGTCAGGATGTTTAAATAAATGTTCCCTGTAACGCGAGCGGTTTTCATGGCCCATTTCGAGAAAACGTGATCACAGAGAAGCCCATGGTAAAGTAATAAATCCATATTTATGTAAGCCGAGCTTGTACTTCGGCACTATTCTTGGCTATCCGGCAAATGTTTGATGTGTTTGTTGTTGCTCTTGGAACTGGTTAAAGTGAAACTGGGTAAAAAAAAAAAAAAACACTGACTCAACTCTCCAGCGCCCCCCTGGGTTGTGCGAACGCCCCCGCCCCCGTTGATAAACAAAGTCATCATTGAGTTTTACATGTTCTAGAAATGTTCATTAATTGACAGTCCTGTTTATTTTCTTGTTTTCTGATACAGTATGGAAAAGGGAGATTTGGAGGTACTTGGTCAGCCTACAAATCCCTGGTGTGGAGACTGCAGGGAAACCGCACAGAGAGGACTGTCGTGGCAATTTCTTTGTCTACGGAGTTCCTACCGTTCCTATGTCAGATATTGCATCTTAAGGCAGATGATGATAAGGTACAAACGACTCGCCAATACTTTGTGTACACAATATGTCATATAATATTTGTAAAGATAATACAAACAAAAACGGGCATCATAACATGCATCAACAAATAATAACAACAGACAAACAATAATAAACTGAGGCCTCAGATGGAAGTTCGCCCTGCGTCTATCAGAAGGCTTGCAGGGAGAAGTCCACTGAGGGATTAAAGTGCATGAGTTCTTATTCACTTTTGGTTGGCTCTGTGGGAGCCGCCCCCCAATCCACCAAGGTCTTTGTTTTACCAGATAGTAATCTCGTCTGATTTTGAAGCTCTTCAAGATGTCATAAATACAGGTTTGCAGCCTTGCCTTGTGACCCCTTCATTACCTCCGCTGCCCAGGGGACAGAGGAACAGGGCCATATAAAAGAGGTCAGATTGGGTTATATATAGGAAAACAGTTACATCAAAGGAGAGGAGAGGGAACGGCGCCAACAACTGGAGGCTATCATTCCAAGTTTACACCACTTTAGTTGACCCTCTTTAAGACTGAGCAGCAGGAAAGAATTTGGCCCATCACAAGAGAACTAACAACAACAAGAAGTTCATACATAAAGAAAAATACAACAAATACAACGTGCAGATTTTCCAACACACAGATCACACACACAGGAATCGGTAAAACTAAAGTTAAGAATAAGAAAACATAACATGTAAATTTTCCATCACAGGACACTAAAGAGACTCATTGGTTTGTGAATGGCCACAAAGATGCTCCCATAGGCAGATTGCTGCATGGCATTCGCAATTTATTCAAATTGTAAAGGTTGAAGCATCTTTCATTGTGGTCACTTGCCATTACACTGCCATGTGTTTTATCAAAACACCATCAGTAATTGTTCCGTCCTCGGTATGTCTACGGTATACACTGACGGCCAGCTAAAATCTCTCCCAAACACCAGGGGCCTCATGCACTAAGACTTGCGTGGATTTCATACTGAAACTTGGCGTACGCCAAAACCCAGCAGAACTGTCTTACGCACAAATAAATTCAGTATGTATCAAAGTGTGCGCGAACGCATGGATCCCAAGCACGTTTCTTTGTACATCTCGATCAACGTGGAAATTGAGCGGCACATGCCGAGGGTGCCAAACTCCTCCCTGTATCCGCGCCTCATTTAATATGCAATTTTATGTAAATAGCCTCTGGACCTGAGATTCACCTCTTAATCCGATCACCTGGCACATCATGACACCATACGAGCCAAAAAACGAAACTTCACGAGACGCTCCGCATGCTGAGATTTTAGCTCCACCGAGGTAGAAATGCGCAAGCATATGCTATTTGGAACCCTGTTCAACAGGGATAAATACCAAAAACAAAGAGAAAGTGAGTGGGAGCGTGTTTGCGAGGCCGTCAACTTGCAGTGGGGGTCTCAGCAGCGCACACACTCTGAAATTAAAAAAAAGTGGTCAGACCTCCGACCGAGTGGAGGTGAAGCGGAGCGTTCTTCTGCCACCGCCGAAGCGTGACCGGCAACAGGTGGGGGACGGCAGTGTGGGGAACTCTCCCCCTTCGATTTGAGAGTGGCCGCTTTGGGTCGGTGAACACAGCTCTCACCGGAGTGGTGGGAGCCATGAAGGGGACACCGATCATCCCCAAGGTAAATATGCTGAAGTCATAAAATGCTTGTAATCATACTGGTCATCAAATTGGGCTGCTTACAATACACATTAAGTCGTGCGTAAAGATGCCAGGATATTAAGACTTGACTCGTGTTTATTAACTTAAATTTTTTTTTTTGAATAGACAAGCAAGGAGAGGGCACGGACAACCCGTGGCTCCTGGCTGTTTGGGCGCTTTAGGGCCGGCCTCAGCTCTGCGCACAGGCTCCAGTAAATACTGGCCTGGGGGAAACGAATCCGGCTCATGAGCCAATCATCATCATTTGCCGAGCAAGTCTTCGCGTTCCCTAAATATATACGTTCCCTTTTGGATTTGACCCATTTGCGATGTCCTCTAACAACGCTAACGCTGCCATTTTAAAACAATTTCTTCATCCATTGCGCATGCTTTATAGCCACCCATATAATGCAAGGTGTGTTAATTGTTCATTTAGTTGTGTCTCTGGATGTTGCAAATCACTCTGATGAGTCATTGTTTTCACATTTTCCCAGTCTTCCCCGAGCGTCACCTCTAAGGTGTCCGCCAAAGGAACAGATAGCTGTAGAAACGTGCGTACGACAGCTCTGGAGAGCTGGCGTGTGCGGCGACCGCACATTTTTACGGTCATTTCACGTTTTGTACATCTGAACGTGAGCGTGGAAAGAGACGTACGCCACGTTTTTGTGCGTACGCAACCTTAGTACATGAGGCCCCAGGACTCTGTAGGTTATTTGTCACTTCCACAGGTTTGTTGGATGCAATTGAAACTGCAAGTACAGAAATAAAAGGCTGAATAAATTAACAAAGAATAATGGATATCATAAATAAAGCTTGAATAAACTAATTTCCAATCCACTATAACATGTTGCATTTCGTTTTGTATTTAACTCAAATGTAAATATACAATCATATTTGCATGTAAACAACATTAATTTTGTTCATTGTAACACTATTACTGCTGTCGAAATGACGAAATGTGTGAATTAACATGCCGTTCGTATGGCCGTAGTACATCTAGACTATCTTTAGAAGATACCTTAAAAAACGTCACCAAACTTCACACTGGAGTCAAAATAATAATGAATACTTTCAAAGGAAATTAAAATACAAAGAATACATACCAACACATGCTACGTTAAACATAAGATGTTGACAGATTCAATTGGATTGCATTAGATTCACTTGACTTAATGAAATGCGGAACCAGGTAGAAACGCGAGCGAATGAAGGGTCACGCGATAGGCCAATTCGAATCATGTGATCTTAAAGTGACAACGTCTTAAATAGGAACACATAGAAAATGCATATTGCCCAAACATAAGAATTCAGAAATACTGACTAAATGTAAACATATCTTTTTAAACATTAAACATGAAACTTCAAATGCTTTGGAAGGGATATGATGGTCCTTACATTCTAATTAAGCCCCTTACATTCTAATTAAGCCCCTTACATTCTACTTACACTCTAATAGGCCTTATACTCTAACCAGGCCCCTTACACTCTAACTAACCAGCACCACACATAATCAACAGGGCCCCAGGTCATGGAAGAGCAATGCCACCATAAAGAAGATTTAGGAACATAGGAAGAACCAGCTCTCTTCTCCCAAGGGAAAGCCAGATCCACAGGTTCCCACAACAGTAAATTACTTTCTTCCCCAACTAAAAGCAACAACAGTCAGCCCACCACAAGATTTAGGGTTAACAGAAGATAAAGTCCCCACACTCAGCATAGCCACAGGTGACATGTATTTCACTCCCTTTTTTGACGCAAAACAGGTTTTGTGGGAAACGCGCATTCACGCGCAAAAACTCAGTTTAAACTATTCGCCTTTTCTTCATATTTCGTCACTCGAAGTAGACTACCTTGCTCCAAGGCGAAGCTACCGAGTCCCTCAGCCGCGCGCTAAGGTATTTAGGACCGAACCTACCTCTTAGGCTGCTCATCATTAGTATAACCTGTTACCAGTATAACTTTACACTGAATAAAGTCGAGGATTTTTATGCCGACATAGTCCATCCCTTCTCCGTCTCAGTTCCTCCGATCTAGCCAACGGCCAGACCACATTTTTCCCAACACTTTTAAGACGTTTTCTTGCTCATAACAAAACACTCCCCGCCTGACGTGGATACACGTCACCCCAAAGTCCATGCACAACACATCTTTTTGTCTTAAACAGTCCGTTTACTGTGCCTCCGGAGGTAGAAGAAAAAACCACTTCATTGACTGGCCTGAGAAAGAGGCTAGCTCCGCCTGGTTGATTGACCTTCACCTCAACCTGGGCGCACTTTCTCCATTCTTTGCTAGGGAAGGCCTGTGCAATCAGTCCAAGAGGCCATTCGTTCCTTCGTACTTGGCTGTTCTTTAAGGAGAGAACAACGGCTTCCAGGCTGGATGTTTGGCTGAGTGGACTGCCATTTCTTGCGGGCCTGCAGTGTTGGGAGGAATTGCTTCCTCCAGCGGTCCCAGAAGGTGTTGGACAGGTGCTGAACCTGTCGCCACTGGGCCTTGTAGAGGTCTGCAACTCCAAACTCACCCGCAGGAGCAGGGACAATGTTTATCTTTTGTGTGAGAAGAGCAGCTGGCGTGAGTATGAACGAGTCATCAGGGTCCATGCTTACTGGAAGAAGTGGCCTGGCGTTGATGATCGCTGCGACTTCTGCCATGAAAGTCACCAGCACTTCGTGGGTGAGCTTGTCTTTCAGCTGGAGGAACATTGCGTCTAAGATCCTCCTCGCCAGCCCTATCATTCTCTCCCATGATCCACCACAATGGGAAGCATGTGGGGGATTAAAAGACCAGGTGCAGCCCTTGTCTGAAAGGTAAGTCTTTACCGCAGTGCTGTTAATGTTTGAGGTTATCTTCAATTCTTTACAGGCACCAATGAAGTTCGTGCCGCGGTCTGAGCGAATGTGTTTGACCGGCCCGCGCACTGAAAGGAAGCGCCGTAGCGCGTTGATGAAGCTAGAGGTGTCAAGGGATTCTATGACTTCTATGTGCACAGCTCGTATGCTCATGCACGTAAAGATCACCGCCCACCTTTTACTTTGAGCGAAACCACCTCTGGTCTTGCGTGAGGAGACGTTCCATGGGCCGAACACATCCAGACCCACGCTGGAGAATGGAGGATCAGTTGACAGACGATCGGCTGGCAGGTTAGCCATTTTCTGGATGCTGAGTGGAGCTCTGAGCCTTCTGCATGTTATGCATTGGTGGATGATGCTGCTTACCCTTTTCTTCCCTCCGACTATCCAAAGGCCAGCTGAACGGACTGCCCCCTCTGTAAAGTGACGGCCTTGATGATGGATTTGCTCGTGGTGGTGTCTGATTGAGCAAAGTGGCGATGTGATGCTGGCCAGGAATAATCAGGGGTGTCTTTTCACCCTGATCGAGACTTGAATGATGTAGACGGCCTCCAACTCTGAGAAGGCCGTGTGTGTCAATGAACGGGTCTAGATTTCTGAGAGGGCTTGTTTTTGGCATCTTTTCTTGTTTTTGAATGCACTTTGTCTCTTGGCTGTAGACTTCCTGTTGAACTGCTCGGATGATTACAGCTGACGCCTTCTCTGATTCTTCAACTGTAGATTCGGCTTTGCAGTAATGCCAGCCCTTGCATGCTCTGTTCTCTCTGTGAGCTGTCTTGAAATGACAGGCTATATGAATGAGGCGAGTCACTGCACGAGTTAATGACTTCCAAGTAGAGAACTTAGCAAAGCGTTGTGAATCCAGCTGCTTGTTTGAGGCTGTAGTGCTTAAGGCAGGCACCAGAGGACGGATGTCTGGGTCTGTGCTCGGGTCAACAAGGTCATACGTGCTCTCAGAAATGCTGGGCTCTGGCTTAGAGAGAAATTTGGGCCCACTCAGCCAGTTGGTGTGCTTCAGTTGGCCAGCAGGGACGGAACGTGTTGCGTGATCTGCAGGGTTCAGGTCGGGAGGTACGTAGCACCACTGGTCTGGTCGGGAGGATCTTCGGATGCGCAACACCCGGTTGCTGACATAGACATAAAAGCGTCTGGTCTCATTGCTAATACAGCCCAGGACTACTTTACTGTCTGAATAGTAGGTTACGGCGTCAAGCTGCAAGTCTAGTTCTGCTGAGACAAGGTCTGCTAACTCAACAGCTAGCACTGCTGCACAGAGTTCAAGCCTTGGCACTGTGTGTTCACAGGGCCGTGTCTAACGAATGGGCTGACCGGGCTGTAGCCCCAGGCCTCGCCGCTAGGGGGGCCTCCGGTCGCTGAAGGTCAAATGGCAAAAATCCATAAAAAAAACAAAAAAGAAACGAGTGAAAATGCTGGGCCAAAGGAAACACGAGAGCGGAGCAAAAAAACGAAAATTAGATGAAATAAAAAAGGAAAGGGCGAAAGAATTATTACAGAAAACACCCAAATTAACCAACATGTGGAGGAGTAATCAGCCCGCTGTAGCAGCTACCACCAACAAAGATACAACTGTCAGTGACGGAGAGCAGCCAACCACCGCTAGCCAACTAACCAGCCCAACTAGCCAGTCTGCTAGCAATAGTGCTACAATCTCTGAGGAAACAAGGGATGGAGAAGAAGCAGTGGGTAATGTAGCAGATGAGCCTGTTGATTCTGAGGCTGGGGCGAAAACAGATATATCAACAGACATTGCCTGCTGGGGAGAAGTTAATGAGGAGACGCGAAGCTATTGGGTCGGAAAGGGAATTGAAGCACCCACACAATGTCAACATAAAGATGTCGATTTTTCGGCTTCTGAAAGGAGCTATAAAAATCAGAAGCGATGTCTGAGCAAAACATTGTTCTGTCGCTCGCTCAGAAATGGAGAGAAGGTGGCAAGAGAATGGTTGTCTTACTCCCCATCTACTGGAAAAGCGTTGTGTTTTGTTTTTTTGCAAACTATTCAGTAACGATTCGTCCGCTTTCACGCACGGATTCTCTGATTGGAAACACTCAGTTGACCGAGTCGAGATGCACGAAGCGGGTCAGCCCCACAGAAAGGCTGTGCTTACTTGGCTTGCGCGCACCCAGGTGCGTGGGATCGACGCGGGCCTGCAGGATCAACTGAAAGATGAGGCGAATTACTGGAAGGAGGTATTGAGGAGAGTTGTGGCCGTGATAAAATTTCTGTCAGAGCGTGGGCTCGTTTTCAGGGGAAAAAAATGAAACACTGGGCTCAGTGCACAACGGCAATTATTTGGGCATCTTAGAGTTGCTGGCCAAGTTTGACCCTTTTTTGGATGACCACTTAAAACGTTTTGGAAACAAGGGGAGTGTCACGTCGCGGCCTGCTACGCGGTCCAATGCCGCCATCTAGTGGCTATTGGACGCTGGTGGGCCTCCTTCTCCCGCACCTGCACGCAATCTTCTGTGATGATCGTCCCTACATAACCCGGGGATTTCCTATCAGCCGGCGCCAGTTCGTCGTTACGTCTTCACTGTTAGTATCGGTCCTACCAGCGTTTCTTGTGTATCTCAGCCTGTTCCCGTAGTGACTCTCCCTTTCCCTTTTCTAGTCTTCTCCGGTCGCCGAACCCCTGCCTGCCTGACTATCCTGGATGCCTCGCTCGTTCGGGATTTCCATCGGGACCATCCGTCGGCTGTGGGTCGTCCGCCGGCTGTGGGTCGTCCGCCGAGAGGCGTCCCTAGAGGGGGGGGTACTGTCACGGTCGGCGGCCTGCTACGCGGTCCCAATGCCCGCCATCTAGTGGCTATTGGACGCTGGTGGGCCTCCTTCTCCCGCACCTGCACGCAATCTTCTGTGATGATCGTCCCTACATAACCCGGGGATTTCCTATCAGCCGGCGCCAGTTCGTCGTTACGTCTTCACTGTTAGTATCGGTCCTACCAGCGTTTCTTGTGTATCTCAGCCTGTTCCCGTAGTGACTCTCCCTTTCCCTTTTCTAGTCTTCTCCGGTCGCCGAACCCCTGCCTGCCTGACTACCCGCCTGCCGTCGCTCCCTTGCTTGCCTGCCGGTTCCTGATCCCTGCCTGTCTGACTCTCCTTCTGGTTCCTGATCCCCGCCTGTCTGACTACCCCGCTGGTTCCTGATCCCTGCCTGTCTGACTCTCCTGCCGGTTCCTGATCCCTGCCTGTCTGACTCTCCTGCCGGTTCCTGATCCCTGCCTGTCTGACTCTCCTCCTGGTTCCTGATCCTCGCCTGTCTGACTCTCCTGCCGGTTCCTGATCCCCGCCTGTCTGACTACCCCGCTGGTTCCTGATCCCTGCTTGTCTGACTACTCGCCTGTCGACTGAATAAACCTCATCCCTTTATTCCGTCTCCGTCTCCCTGTGTCCAGCATTTGGGTCCCCTCGTCTGCCCCTTGACAGGGCGGGGGACACCCTCATATTTGTCATCGACTGTATGCACTGAGTTTATTGCACTCATGGGCCAGCGAGTACAATCAGAGATAATAATGCAGTTTCAACACGCAAAGTATTTTTCACTTATTGTGGATTCTACACCGGATTTGAGTCACACTGACCAACTAACATTTGTGGTGCGTTACGTCTCTCAGGAGGGCAGAGCTTTGAGAGATTTTTGAAATTTCTGCCCATTTTTAGCCATACAGGCGAGTCCCTTTTTGACTCAGTCACAGGTGTGCTGCAGGACATGCACATAGACTAGAAAAATTAGAAAAATTGCAGGGGACAGTGCTATGACAACGCGTCTAACATGGCAGGTGCATACAAGGGATTGCGTGCCCGAATTCAGGAAATAAACCCACTTGCTGATTGGATTCCATGCGCGGCCCACTCCCTGAACCTTGTTGGGGTCTGTAGTGTGGATTGTTGCCGTGACGCCAGCTCTTTTTTTAGGCTAGTTCAATCCATCTTCACTTTTTTCTCAGCTTCGCCTAGCCGCTGGAAAATATTAATGGATGGACTGGAGTCTAACGAGAACAAGCGCATGGAGATGGTCAAGGGACTTTCATCGACGCGATGGGCAGCACACGCCCGGGCTACAAAAGCTCTCCGTTTAAATTTCAAAAATATCCACGACACTTTAAACGAGATAGCAGAAGACGACCATCAGAAATCAGCCGCACGAGATGAGGCGAAGTCTCTAGCAAAAAAATTGAATAGATTCGAGACAGCATTCCTCGCCATCATATGGGATACCGTGCTGCAAAGATTTGACATCACAAGCAGGGCCCTGCAGAAGGTGGAGTTGGACCTAGTTACTGCTGTGGAATTGCTCCAGTCCCTCATAGACTTTGTGTCCAATTTACGCTCCCAGTACAAACACTTGGAATCCCAGGCCAAATCACTATCACTGTCACAGCAGTACACTGTGACTCGACAGGTGAAGCGCACCACCCCGGCCGATGACACAGACGAACCAACCCTTGTGTCCAATGCGGGAGAAAATCGCTTGCGGGAGACATTCTTTGTCATCATAGACAAACTGATCAGTGCATTACAACAGAGACACGCAGTGTACAAAGAAACGTCCACCTACTTCGGATTTCTAACGCAACTGGACACATTGTCTCTCAGTGAAATACACGAGAAAAGCGTCAACCTGCAGGCAAAATACCACGAAGACCTGGCTGATGATTTCCCTGATGAACTAGGACAGTTTTTGCATTTCGCAAAAGTCTCCACTGTAAACAGGCAGCCGATGAACCTACTGTCATTCATTCGAGAAAGGAATCTACAACAAGTTTTTCCAAATGTCGACATAGCACTGCGGATCTACCTTACATTGCCTGTCAGCAATGCCAGCGGGGAGAGATCATTTTCCAAACTTGGAATTATCAAGAACAGGCTGAGAACGACAATGTTGGAGGAGAAACTTAACAATCTGACTTTAATGTCAATTGAGCACGACATGCTGGCCCAAATGGACTTTGAGGAGCTCATTAATGATTTCGCACGGAAGAAGAGCAGAAGACGGGCCTTCTGAAGTCCCTTGGTGAGTCATGTTTTCCGCGGCGGCCTCCTCTATATGACCCAGCCCCATTAATGTGTAAAAAAGTTTTAGCTTGTTTGTGTGCACATTTCAAACAGTTCACCCCAAATATGTTGCATGGTACATTCCTGCCTGTCTTCTTGCTTGGGGTTTGTTGTGCGTAACCGGACATGTACCAGGGCGTTACTCCCGGAGTAAATTAACCATTCAATGCCCAAACCGTTTGAGCCATAGCCGGGGCCTTCATTGACCTTTGTTTAATAGCCTACAATAGGCCCTACATTGTTTTATAGTTTTTGATGAGTTTACAAAAACAGGATGCATTTCTATAAATTAAGTAACTTTCAAAAAACAGTTCATTTATGTTGTCTGGGCCTTACTTGCTGTACTTGATAGCAAATGCATTGTAGGGCCTATTACTTTTTCTGTAATGATTTGCCAAAGTCACCAAATCACCAATTTCATACTTTCTTTTTTCCTACATTTTCAAGTAGGCCAATTCAGATACATTTTGTTTCCCCATCCTCATTCTTTCAGCTTTGTCAACACTACTGCAATTATAATAAAGCTACCCTTGAATTGAAATGAATTTAATTGAATTTAAATCATATTACCAGTTCATTTTAAATAGTCTGTCATAGATTGGTAGGCCTACTGTGTACGCTGATGTGTCAGTGGGTTTGTGTGAGGTCATGCGTCAGAACATCATGATATGAAGGGCCTCACCCGGGTAATTAGCCCCGGGCCTCAGAAAGTGTTAATCCGGCCCTGTAGTGTTCAGGGCGGGGAGCTAGCTTGGCTTTGCCCATCACAAATCCAATCTGCTTGTTGCCATTACTGTCTGTCACTTTCAGGTAACATACAGCACCGATAGCTTTGACTGACGCATCACAGAACACACACAGTTCTCTTCTTACCGCTGCTGACGGTGATGCTTCTGTGTAGCGCCTTGGGATAGAAAGCTCAGCGAGCTCGGACAGAGAGGCTCTTCCATGACGGTACCAGGCATTCTTCAATGGGCTGGAGGTAAGGGCAGCCGTTCCCAGTCACCGCTCTCCGCCGTGAGCTCGCGCGGAGAGTATGCCTTGCCTTGGACTGTGACAGGCGTGACGAATCCACGTGGGTCGTAGAGGCTATTGATTGTGGACAAGACACCTCGTCGGGTGTAAGGCTTGGTCTCACTGGAGACATTAAAAAGGAAAGTCTGTCTTGAGATTCCAGTCAATCCCGAGGCTGCGCTGTAGTGGCAACGTGGCTGCATGGAGGTCAAGGTCTTTGAGGTCACTCGCGTGGTCACTGGATGGAAAGGCGTCCATGACCTCTTTGTTGTTCGCTGCAATCTTGTGGAGCCTCAGATTCGACTTGGAGAGCACATCCTGTGTCCTTTTTAGCAGGCTAACGGCAGCTTGAACTGTGGGCAGAGACTTCAGCCCATCATCGACGTAGAAGTCATGCAACACGAAGTGCTGCACATCTGGGTCGACGTGGAACTCGCTGTCTTGAACAGACTTGTGTAGTAGACCATGAATAGCCACTGCAGGTGTGAAGAGGCTATTACCGAAGACGCTGGACGTTCATGCGGTATCCACGAATGGCTTTGGACGGGTCATTGTTATGGAAACCACGAGAAGAAACGTAAGAAGTCACAGAGTCTTCTTCTCTTGACCCAGAGAACAATAGAACATAGCTGTGATCTATTGTCAGCTGTGAAAGGCAATGGCCTCTCTTCTGAACCGGACCAGCACTCCCAGTAGTGTGTTATTCAGGTCAGGTCCCGTTAACAGCACATTGTTGAGTGATACGCTGTCGTATTGGGCACTTGAATCGAACACCACGCGTATTTTCTTAGGTTTCTTCGGATGGTACACACTAGGGCTGGGCGATATATCGAATATATGCGATGTATCGCGAGATGTTCTCCAGGCGATGCATAAAATGCCCCTGTCGCGAACATCGAATACAAATTGGCACATAATGTTTCTTTTTGCCACCGCCAGCATACTCATTGTGTTCCCTTCTCTCGCTCTTTCCTGTGGCTCTCTGCCTCACCAGATGTCTCTAATATGCTGTGTGAGGAGAGTCACACTCACCTACCCCCCCGCGAGATTCTAGATTCTACTCGCGTGATGTGAAGGCGCGTGTGTGACGGTCGCGTGTGTATGACAGCACGGTCGCGTGATGTGCGTCACACAAGCGGACC
>OLKM01007056.1:0-12739 GCA_900291075.1 Melanogrammus aeglefinus | reverse complement strand
TGCAGCGGACCACAGGAGGTCTGATTAATTTCTCTGTTTGGTTCACATCTGTCTTCTCAGCAGCACCAGAGACAACAAATTTGAAAAACAAAAACACAAAAAAAAGCAACAACTGCTATTTAACAGTGCTGTACTATTTATCGGTTGTATGTACTGATTAAATTGTTTAATCAAGTACATACAGGGTTCTTCCCATTTATCTCGTCCCACCCCTAGTACTGATAATATAGTGGGCTGGTCTGGACAGAAAAGGCCAGTGGCTCTGAATTTCTGTCCCAGTCCACACCTGGATGGGTTGAACCTTGTTCCCTCCTGCTGTGAGGTTAGCGATGCTAAACCACTAAGCCACCTACAGAATACTCTGAATCGGGGTGTTTTTGTGTTAGGAACTAAAGACAAAGACAATTTTACCTCCCACCTCCCCTGTCCTTGTTGACCCAAGCTGTTGTGCTGGGGTCAAGCACTTTGGTCCACCCTCGGTTGTTTTAAAACACATGCTTTCATTTAATAAATGGACTAAACCTCAGCTTACATTTACATTTAGGGCATTTAGCAGGACGCTTTTTATCAAAAGCGACTTACAACCATTCAGATGATACCACATCGACGGCGACCAGAGTCAACCATGCAAGGCAAAACCAGCTCGTCGGGAAGCATTTTAAGGTGAGGTGCCTTGCTCAGGCGACACTTCAACACTAAGTTTAGGAGGAGCCAGGGATCGAACTAGCCACCTTCCGGTTACCAGCCAACCCGCTCTACATCCTGAGCTACGCCTATACTGCCCGTTGCCCCTGCAGGCATCCGCATGAATGGCAGCCTGAAGTCTGTTCCTCCACCTCTACTAAACCCTCTTTCTCCCAGCAGTCCTCCCCCTCCACTAAACCTCTGTCTCTCTGCAGGCATCCCGCCATGGCAGCCTTGGGGTCTGTTCCTGCAGTGCTGCCACCTCCACCTTCTTCTCACTTGGTGATGAGCCGGCTGGTGCAGCGGCTGGGTTTCGCCGCTGGGGTTACCTGAGGCAGCATGGCGAGCTTCACCGTTCTCCGCCGCCGTCATATGCGTCTCCCAACAGCGTGCTGCTAGGTCACGCTCGATGTCGGCCCTCACTGGCGACGGCCTACGGCCACGCTGCAGACGCTTGCCCCTACACCCTCACCTGCCACTACCACAAAGAGAACGGAGGTGAGGCCAACGCCTGGGCCGCTGAGCCACAGCTCAGAGGTCACCTGGACTCTGCATAGCCTCCCCCCTTACCAGCCACACACACACCCTCTTATACCAACTTATTGATTATGCCTGTACGTTCCTGACACTTAAAAAATAGAACGTTTGCGTGGCATCTTTTAATCCTAGCTATCTTCTTGTTGTATATCGGGAAATGGATTGTTACGCGATTGTTAGTGCTTAGCACTTGGTTCATATGAACTTCCTTACTGTACCCGGATTTATGGTTGTTTTGTGTCATATAGCTTTGGATAGAAGGGTCCCGTTGTGACGGCAATGACGAGAGCAGAACGGTTCCCGAGTTCCCGTTACTGAGCTCAGTCCCCACCCTAGTTTGTCAGTCCCTGGTTGTGTTTCCAGTCCCCGGTTCCCTGAGCGGTCCCTGACTCTGTCTCTCCCTCCTCCCAGCTCTACCATGGCGAAGAAGAGGAAACCCCAAAGAGCGTCCACAACGAACGCGTGAAAGCGGGACCCCCCCCACGGGAGACGGCCGGCTAGCGTGAAGGCGGGGCTTAAACGGAACACGCCTACTTCGGCCCGGGCGGCTCCGACTCTCACACACAGCCAGAAGGGGGCCAGAACGGCTCGTCCACAGGGTCCGGCCGGGGCGGGGGGGCGGGAACGCTGAGCGGACAGAGCGGAGAGGGGGGGCGGGGGCTTCGAGAAGGCGCGGGTGGGCTGGACTTCGCCAATTCACTGGACAGCACAATTCCTGCTGTCGCAGGTGTTTCCCCACGGCTCTTCATGGGGTCTTGATCGTGCAGCTGGTGCAGTCGGTCACCGCCTATATGGGCGTGCTCCGTGTGGTGTTCGGCTGGCCTGGCCGTCGGCCTGGCAACCGCATCGTCTCTCGAGCAGCGGTCGAGCTCAAGACCTGAGGCCTGATGCTGCGGGCCGGAGCCCGACATGGGTCGACTCCGGTGGACCCGTCTCTGCTTCCTCGTGTGATTCCACTTGACGTGCCCCCTGCCCCACCCAGGGGTGGGGCCATGAGGCTGCCCCTTCAGTGAGGGCTTGGTTTAGTGTCGTGTGTGTGTGTGTTGTGTGTGTGCGCAGAATGTGTGTATCCGCTTGCCAGCCTTTAGCTGGGAGGGATAGTCAAACAGTCACTGTTTCCTCTGGTTTCCACGGGGATGGACTGTCAGATCAACGCCCCCTAGTGGTGTCATCACAGAATGAATCCTGCTGAATTCCATAGGAAAGAGTTCTCAAGAACGCCGCCCCTACTGGCGGATCTTAGTATAACGTGTAGTTTCCGTCGGAACGCCCCCCTAGTGGCATGTCACAGCAGTAGAACGAGTAGTTCTCAAGGCAGCCTGCCCTTATCTCAAGGTACTTTGATTGGTGTTTGCGGTGCCAGTAACCTTCATCTCTGCCCACCATCCTCTTTCTCAGGTACCAACACAGCACACACTTACTGTAAAAAGGAGACTGGACATATACGAAGCCTGCACTTCAGACACACACCCACACACACACCCACACACCACACACACACACACACACACACACACACACACACACACACACACACACACACACACACACACACACACACACACACACACACGTGCAATAACACACTCATACATATACTCTGTATGTTTTAAGATTTGTTTGGTTCTGAATTTTAACCATGTATCAACATATCACCACTCAATGTGCCATAGCTAGTTTAACGCACACTGGCCGACGCTGCCCTCCATTTTGTGCTGGCTACCAGCAGCTTCACTGGAGTTCTCTGTCTGATAGAAACTCCACCAAAAGTGCACTTTGCCAATGAAACCAATCCACCCCTAAAAGATCTCCCCCTCACATCATAGAACCACGTCAGACCGTCTGTCCACGCGCTCCTCCCCCCAGCTCCTTGCTCGGCCTGTGTGACCTGCTGCAATACATAGTGTGTTTACTCTTATTTATATCCCTATGGGAAGATCTGATGCAACCTGTGTGAGGTTATGGACTGCCTTAGCATCTCGCTCTCAACACAATGCTTCCGCTACGGACATTGGTCTCAGGTTACTGCTTATTGTCCTAACTACTTCGACAATCCAGGGTAAGGAGCTCGACTCTGCTGCTCAGGCTAATCTCCGCTAATCGTTAGCTGACTCTCTGACCTCGGCCGAAGATGTTTTGACGGAAGACCAAAGGCGTGACCTCATAAGGTGTGTACTCTAAGGGCGTGTCTCTAAGGGTGCACTGGTAGGCTCTTCAGGGAGTGGGTTTTTCATTTGAAGGCCTAACATAATTAATAATTAAGATGTGTGTGTAAGGCTAACATTAAGATGATATTTTATTAATCCATGACATGACTTTCGGGTCAGGACGATTGAAACAGGACTAGAGGCGGGTCTTTGTGCCAAGTGGTTCCACTCCCAACCCCGTCTGTATTAAACTTCTGGGATGCTGAGCCAGCCAGCCAATCAGAAACTCTGGCTGGTCAGTGTGTCCAAGAGACTGGAGACTGGGAGATAAAGCAGGAAAAAATTAAGACTACCACGTGGGATTTAATCCAGCCTCCCAGTACGACAACGAGTTGTGCGTCCTTACGATGACGAGTTTTGCGTCTGTTTGCAATGACCGACCAACCTGTTGGCCAGGTTCACTTCAAGTGCCTCTAAACCTTTTCCAAAATGTACATATGTATTTATTTATTATACTTAAATTAAAACCCATAAGCACGTTTTAAGAACGGCCTTTACGCGCTGTCTGGCCATATGCGAGTACAATGGTCCCTTTTGTAAAAAGGTGAGAAAAGATACATTATTTGTATGAATGTGGTCTAGAAGCATCCAGAGATATAATATTTATTTTTAATATCATTTTAACAACATTACCCTCTTATGTCGGCATCACCATCATCACCTGTCAGCTAATCACAGCCAAACGTAAGGTCTCATGCACAACAACCGTGTGCAGTTGGCTATGTTGTTGAACTTTTTTCCTATTATTAGGTTTATAATTTCATACAGAATATATTAATGGTCTAAAAAAATTATTGACAAAATGGTCGGTAATATTGCTTTATGTTATTCGCTTATAACCACTTTTTCCTTTCAGAAATCTTACAATATTGTTTGGGGAGTCTACTAGATTATTTGGAGTTACTTGGCCCGTAAATCGCTTGTTCCCATCTTCTTGATTTGTTTCAACAACGTGCCCAGTTTATTACTATTGAACCTGAACCTTTGGAATACAATGGGTCTACAATAACCATATTTTTACGTTTTTTTATTCAGACCCTTTGTTAATCTATCATTTTTAAATTGTGGTAAATTTGTGCAGTTACCAAATAGATTTTATACTCAATAAACGAACTGCATTATATCCTCTTTGACTCATGATGTTATGGAACCAAAACGTCCACTGTAGTGTTCTGTACAGATACACAGTATAAAGCCTATCATCCAGCTCTGTCAGAAGTCCTTAGGCGCTGAATCGTTATTGTACCTATGTATCGTTTTTGCACTTTCTTACGACAAATGCAGGCTACTTAAGTCGTAAGTCGCTGTGGATAAAACCGTCTGCTAAATGCCCTAAATGTAGATCTAAATGTAGGTCAACGCTGACCTCTAGTGGACAACCGGAGAATTGCGCGCTCCGTTGACGCAACGCTGTCGGGAGCGCATTGACGTTCGGCGCGCCTCCGCTGCTGTTGGCGGTCGGATGATATGACGGGCTTTCAAGTCGAATCATGGCGTGCTAAAGCTAAGGGACGTATCTCGTTTCATGGCAGCGGGCTATCCGGTGCTATCCTTGATGTATTTTAAGCTATCGATGCACGCCCTCTCTGGGTCGCCGGTTACAATCTGAAACACAATCCGGTTAAGAAGGTTCTTATTATCCGAGAGGGAAGCGCGGAACGGCGGGGACGATTGGCCTGTTTCTATACCTTCCTTCTAAATAAGGACGCGGCCGGCCGCCAGACACGTGACCACCTTCCCAAATTGGAAGCTGCCGAAGTGAACTCCCTCTACCCCTCCCCAACCACCACGCACCCCCCGCCCCCCCACACACACATGCTACCCAATCATGTCTCGGTTTTCAGCAGCAGCAGGCGAAATGACATGACGTTCTCGTGAATCCCACGCACTAGTATCCCCCCCTCCCCGAGATGGTTGAATCGTGGGGGAGATGCGGTCCGTGTGACGTCACGTCGAGATGCTAGCAGGCCCACAGCTTGACGAGGTGAGAGGGGCAGGTGGTTGGAGGCCCGTGCAGCCCCCGGAAACACCGCGCGGGAGAGAAGGTGAGAGGGAGCGAGCGAGCGAGCGAGAGAGGGGCACAGAGTTACACAACATGGTCATCTCCACCACCACCTCCACCTCCACCGTCGCGTCTCCTCTCCGTCCGCAACAGCACGAGCTCTTCCGTTTCATGCCGGGAGCCCCGTCGCTCCGCGCGCCCAAAATACTCCTCCGCCGGCATGCCGCCGAGGGAAGAAAAACAAGAGGCGCGGTATTTTTAGGGTCATTAATTCTGACCACGTGCCCCGAAGGTAAACCGGATGGCAATTGCGCAAAGGCTCCTCGTCACCAGTATGTCCCGCGAGGCCGGCGCGCGCCGAAGGACATCGACGGCCGCGGGGATGGTTCTCCTGTGGCTTGCGCTGGGGTCGCTGTCGGCCTCGGACTCGAACCCGCGACCTCCGGGCGGCGGCGGCAGGACCAACGCGAGCCTGCTGGAGCAGCGGTGGCAGCGGCTGTTCTCCAGACCAGGGCCGGGGAGGCTGCACCCCGGGGAGCGGGAGCAGCGGCGCTGGGAGAGCGACTACCTGCTGGGCATCAAGCGGGTCCGCCGGCTCTACTGCAACGTGGGCATCGGGTTCCACCTGCAGGTGCGGCCAGACGGCTCAGTCAACGGCGTCCACCGCGAGAACCTCCACAGTGAGTCCGCCTCCTGAACCCCCGCCACGAAGTCCTGGTGTGTGTTTGTGTGTGGGGATGTGTGGGGTGTGTGTGTGTGTGTGTGTGTGTGTGTGTGTGTGTGTGTGTGTGTGTGTGTGTGTGTGTGTGTGTGTGTGTGTGTGTGTGTGTGTGTGTGTGTGTGTGTGTGTGTGTGTGTGGGGTGGTGTGTTGGTGTGTGGGTGGGCGGGGGGGGGGGGGGGGGGGGGGGTCGGTATTGATTGATGGATTTGTGTCCGACCATGTATTGAACCCTCGCATTGAAACTGTCCCCAGAAACAGCTCTGACGCGTGCCACTACTAGCTTTGAATATCAATAATAATGAATAATATACTAATAATAATTGTAGTAATTACTATTGTGTAATCATTTGGAGGTTAATGAGGCTCCCATCAAGTCCCGTCCACGGGCACGAACAGCACGATGCCGTGGTATCCGTTGTCATCGTTGTGACGTCGGTGTGCTGATGTCACGGGTGTGTTTCAGGTCTGATCGAGATCTCCACCGTGGACCGAGGCGTGGTGAGCCTGTTCGGAGTGCAGAGCCGGCGGTTCGTGGCCATGAACCGTCGCGGCCGCTTGTACGGAACGGTAGGTGCGCTCACGGTGTGCGATAGTGTCAGCGTGTGTTTGTGCATATTTCGCTTTATTTCTTGTTGGTAACTCATTTAGTTAATAGTAAATTATAAATATTGTAAAAGAATAACAAGATTGGTGCTGTAAATAAAAGTGTCTATCTTCATCCTCTGTAAGTTAAATCCTCATTGTCCATTCATTCATTAGGCTAAGAAATGTGTGAAAGTGACTAAATACACAGAAACCTAAGACTTTGAGTCTGTCTATCACTCTTTTCTCTGTGTATCGCTCACCCTTTCCCTGGCTGTCTGGCTCTCACTCTTTTCTCTGTGTATCTCTCAACCTTTCCCTGGCTGTCTGTCTCTCACTCTTTTCTCTGTCTATATCTAACCCTTTCTCTGGCTGTCGGTCTCTCACTCTATTGTCTGTCTGGCACTCACTCCTTCCTCTCTGTCTTTCTCTCACACTTTCCCTGGCTGTCTCTGTCTCTCAGTCTTTGCCCTGGCTGTCCAACTCTCACCCTTGTGTCCGTCTGTTTGTCTCTCACCCTTGTGTCTCACTCTCAGGCGGTGTTCCACAGGGAGTGTATGTTCAAGGAGAGCCTGCTGGCTAACAACTACAACGCCTATGAGAGTGTGTCTCACCCCACCTCCTACATTGCCCTCACCAAGCACGGCCGCGTCAAGAGGGGCAACCGGGCCACCACCGCCATGACCGTCACCCACTTTCTGCCCCGCATATGACTCGCGCCGGGACACCGCTGGACACCACCGTGTTGGCACTCTGTTGGTCACCTAGGGCCGTTTCTCAGGTAACCTGGGGCCATTTCCCAGGTAACAGGGAGAAGGCACCGTGTCGAAGTACGTTAACACAAAAAATCCATGTTGGGAGTGTGACGGAGGAACGCCACTTTAGTACGTGATGGAGTAGTATGTATTCAGACTTCCTTCGTATGTCCGGGTGTTCTGTTCCCTCGTGTTGGCACTGAGGAGGGGGAGAGGGGGAGTTCCCACGGTCCAGGAAGAGGTGCTCTGGTTCCTCCCCAAGGCCCCGTGTCTGAAGAACGTCCGGAGAAACACGCATGCGTTTGTTTTGACTGGAGGAGACGCCCTGTTGACCTAAAAACAAAAGGTCAACGTTTGGTTCTGCATCCAGGGCTCGCCTGTCGGGTCCCGTCCTTCGTTGTTGTTGATGATTTGTCGTTGTTGGCGATTTGTCGTTGTGGTTGTTTCGGCCCGAGGGCGGTGAGAGCTGGCCAACATGGCGCTGACCTATTTCTTTGTTTGTCATGCGGCCCTCCTTAGCCCTCCTCCCTCTACCCTCCCCTAGCATGAGAGACGCAGAGCCCAGGTCAGAAATAGGACCCAACCCCCCCCGTCGAGGGGCCTCCCAGAGGTCCTCAGCTGATGTCACCATTACCCGACTGAAGTGAGCTCGGCCTGCGGCTCCTCTAGCAGAATCAAAGCAACCCTCCATGTGGATTGGTTGGCGTTGCAGAGGGCTCCTTCTCTAGACGAAACACAGCTGCTTACCGAGCACATTAAAGCAGCTGTAGGCAACATTGAGTTTTAACGAGAGTTCAGAAGAGAGCAAGAATTTTTAGCTAAACATCCATAGAAAACTCTCCTCCCTCAACCATTGAAAAGAGTTGCATTCATCACTTACATGGCAGGCACGATTGCGCCCCCCGAACCAATCAGGGAAGAGATGCCCTGATTGGTCAGAAATTAGCCAGGAGCGATAATCGAAATGGTCTCACATAGGCAGATGCACTCAACTCCAAACAGATATTCCTCCAGCGCATTACACTCACTATTTGCTGATGGATGGCTATCGTATTTTGACCCAAATTTCCATCGAAGAATAGCTCTTAAATCTTCCCTACGGCACACTTTAACCTCTTATTTGCTGATATGCCCGGTCACACTTAAGCGTGTGGGCCCGATTTGCAACCAGCCCATTGTTCTGGTCACTCTTCTCAGTCGCTGGGTCATAGGTCACTCCTGCTCAGTCGCTGTGTCATAGGTCACTCCTGCTCAGTCTCTGTGTCATAGGTCACTCCTGCTCAGTCGCTGGGTCATAGGTCACTCCTGCTCAGTCGCTGTGTCATAGGTCACTCCTGCTCAGTCGCTGTGTCATAGGTCACTCCTGCTCAGCCGCTGTGTCATAGGTCACTCCTGCTCACTCGCTGTGTCGTAGGTCACTCCTGCTCAGTCGCTGTGTCATAGGTCACTCCTGCTCAGTCGCTGTGTCATAGGTCACTCCTGCTCAGTCGCTGTGTCATAGGTCACTCCTGCTCAGTCGCTGTGTCATAGGTCACTCCTGCTCAGTCGCTGTGTCATAGGTCACTCCTGCTCAGTCGCTGTGTCATAGGTCACTCCTGCTCAGTCGCTGTGTCATAGGTCACTCCTGCTCAGTCGCTGTGTCATAGGTCACTCCTCAGTCGCTGTGTCATAGGTCACTCCTCTCAGTCGCTGTGTGGGCAGTGTTTCAAATGGCTACGCTCTTTTAAGTCCTGTGGTTTTACACGGTGGAGACACAGGGATGTAGCGAGCCCTTAAACACCTGAGGTCAGCGGGGACAGGGATGTAGCGAGCCCTTAAACACCTGAGGTCAGTGGGGACAGGGATGTAGCGGGCCCTTAAACACCTGAGGTCAGCAGGGACAGGGATGTAGCGGGCCCTTAAACACCTGAGGTCAGCAGGGACAGGGATGTAGCGGGCCCTTAAACACTTGAGGTCAGCGGGGACAGGGATGTAGCGGGCCCTTAAACACCTGAGGTCAGCAGGGACAGGGATGTAGCGGGCCCTTAAACACCTGAGGTCAGCGGGGACAGGGATGTAGCGGGCCCTTAAACACCTGAGGTCAGCGGGGACAGGGATGTAGCGGGCCCTTAAACACCTGAGGTCAGCGGGGACAGGGATGTAGCAAGCGGAAATCTCAGCAGTCACCTCTGAGTGCCATTTGTTACTTTTAATCATTTGTATTTTATTTCCCTTGCATAATTCTTCTCAATGCTATTTGCTTGCTATATGGAATGCTCAAACCTTTTAGCTGTCAACAGTTAAGCATGTTATATACCTCATCTACTAACTTTCTAAGTCTTTTAGAAAGTTGCAGTCTCAGCTCAGAAGTGATGCATGTGATTGTTCACTTTAAGAGTTTATGGATGGATCGGATGTCACTTCCAAACGTGCAGTATTCTAGGTTAGCGTGAGCGGATGTGTGATGTTGAGCGGTGTTTGAACTTGATTTATTTGTGTTTGTTCTGCCAAAGAAAGATTGGATGTCTTTGGATCCACTTACCTTGGGACAGGAATAACAGCGGTGCTTTCAAAGTGATTACCGCACTCTCGTCCGGACGGGTTAGCATGTCGGATCTCCAGCATGCTCAAGCTACGGGGTGCACAACAGGTGGCCTCATATACATAGGAGGATGAAAGAGGATGTAGCAAAATACTAAGTCAGATATATTCAAACACTTCCAGGAATGACGGCGGGAGAGACTGAAAACTGTGTTGCACAACTTTTAAAATAGGAGTGAATACCACGATGACGTCTGATGTCATTGTTCAGGAAACAATGCACATCCAGGGATCGACAATGTGGAACAATGTGGAATCATGCTTGATGAAAATGATTTTCCATTCATGATCACGAAAGAAGAAAAATCCCCAATATGATTTGTAATAATGTGTGGGCAATATGGTTTCTGGGTCATGTTGTAATGTTATAATTTTATGTGTACAGAAAATAAATCAAAAGGTTGTGGATGTTACAAAAGACACAAATGGACAAGGGAGAGATACAGGTATGTAGTGGTATATCAGTACATTCTGCTGAGAAAACCGACAGCTAGTGTGGTTGAGGCTTATACTTTATTATTTTTAAAAAACCGTCAATTTTGGAGGAAAAGATTTTTTAAAAAGAGCTGGTTTGACTCTACTTCCAGTTAGTTCTATCAATGATCTGTTCAGCTGCCATTTTGGCTCCTTTGTGCTAACACCTGGACTGGAACTCTTCAGACTGGGGTCTGCGTGTGTGCCTACAGCCATGGTCTTTTTAACTGGGTTTTCTATTCCTGCACTGGGAGAGGCAGTCAGAGGCCCTCCTTGCGTATACCTCACCTTCTGCCTTAGTTGGGATTATTAAGATGATTGTAAATTAGTTTGAAACAACAGACTTCTCCATCCTTCTTTATAATTTGTTCTTGAAAACAAAAGATTACGATAAAGAGTATGTGAAATACTATATTATAAATGTTTTTCTTTATTTTTGTACGTATGTGCTGTGCACAACTGTAAACTGTATTCCTTTATATAAAAAATAAATATGTTTCGTAAAAGGTGCTGTGTTTGTTTTCTACTGGCACTGCATTTGTACTCATTTTTGTGCCGATATAAGGTTCCTCTGCATCCTCTTCCCGTTCCTCACTGACTGTCCTCGGTCTCACGCATCTATCACTCTTATACAATTGTTATTTACTTACTTTCTTTATTTTATTGTATTTATTTTATTGTATTTTCTACTCTTACTTGCACTGTCGAGGAGAGCCTAAACACTGGCATTTCACTGCCAGCAAAGACTGCTGCTGCATGTTTGATTTGCATTTGACAAAATAAAAACCTTGAACTTGAACGTCCTCCGTTCCTGGCTCCTGGAGCAGTCCACAGTCATCTGGATTGAGTATGGGTCCTTCTCCCAAACATGTTGATTCCTTTCCACTAGGGCTGAGTCCAAACTGGGTCGGGACTCCGACGTGGATGGTGGTATGGGGAGAAGAGGAATACTGTGTAGCAAGCAGATAGTATATTTCTATGTCAATATCCAGTTACTCAAATGTTATTATACATGTTACAGAGGAAATTGACATGCCTTATTATTATTATTATTATTATTATTATTATTATTATTATTATTATTATTATTATTATTAAATGTAGGCCCTATTTGTATTCACATATTTTATTTCCAAGGTACATATTTATTTATTTTATTTAACGATAATATCTAACTTTTAATAATATCTAAGTTTTATCTATATTTTTATCATGACGAGGTTAATGTTGAAATGTCGACATTATTCTCGACATTTCAGGAATAAAGTTGAAATATCATGTCGACTTTATTCTCGAAATGTCGATATCAATGTCGACATGTCCATTAAATCATATGGAGAGAGCGGGACCTTAGCCTGGCTAACGCCAGACCTCATCTCAATCTACATTGAAAAGAGGTCTGGGAACCACACATTCATTTTCTCGTATTTGAGGCGTGATTTACGATTGCCCGGAGCCGTTTATTAGGCGTTAAGAATGTCTATCATATGAGTCTGTACATAGCTTATAGCCAATCGTATCAATTATACACCAGAAGACGTATGTAGAGCGACAGAAATTCGATGAGGAAGAAGACGATGGGTGCGTCGAAAAGACGTCATCGTCGTCTTGCCGTCCCTCCCCGTTCTGCGATTGGTTCCCTATCTCAGGCGAAAATCAGATCCATGGAATCCAGGCAGCCTAGCAGCGCAAAATGAAATCGTGTGAAAGGCCGCATGGGCTAATTCAGACTCACTTGGCCGACGACTCATCAAAATGCTTTGATGATCTAGTGAAATTCTACGTAAGCCACAATGTGATCCATGAAAAGTCTTTATGAAGTGCAATTCACTAGAAAATTAAATCGAGTAATTCCACACAGTGGCATCACTATGCTGTTTTATTCGGGGCTAAAGCCTCGGATGTTATTTAATTAGCCCCGAATATGATCTTTGGGGGAAAAAAACAACAATATTCAGAAACATTTATAAGTCGCCTAGTCTAGATAGTCCTTCTGGCAAGAGAATAAACAACAACCTGTTTACCACCTCAAGTGACTTAACCTATTGTGGCAACCCGGCCTGGGCCAATTAAGGACATGGGGAACACCTGTGGAACAGGTGGAGAAGCAGGGTCAAATTGAGCCTGCTGCTTCTCCACTCATTCGGGCCTGCTCCAGCCATGGTGATCCATGGCACGGAGAGACCGGTCTCGTGG
>OLKM01007055.1:0-12740 GCA_900291075.1 Melanogrammus aeglefinus | reverse complement strand
TAGTAGTGATAAACTGATGTTAGATTAGGCTATTTTATATAAAAGTAAATGTCCGGACCATGTTCATTGATGCGTCACTAGTAAAACCATAACGTAGCCAACTGGCCAATCTGGCCCGCAGTTCCCGACACAGGGTAAATCATAAGAGGGTCTTAAAGTGTCGTTCACGTGAGAACTTTCCGACCTCTCGAAAATGTTTTCCCCATCATTTCCAGCCGATTGCAACCATAAGGCCCAGCACTGAATCTGACCGGTTGGAGTCAGGCTGCCTGGGGATCATGATGGCTGCCTGGGTCACATGGTGTGCTGAGCGTTGGCTGTGGAAAGCCCCGGTAGCTGCAGCCTGGCTTCCTGGCCAGAGACGCACCACAAACACCAACTGTACAAAACTGCCACCACACCGGCCTCCATCTTGTCTCCTGACGTCAAAAGAACCGGTTATGCTTTTTCAGCTCATTACAAAAGAAAAAATATATATACATTTAAAAAAAATAATATATATAATTTGTTTCCACTATGGCAGCGCGTCCTGCTCTGTGTGGGGTGACTGCAGGCCTAGACTCCCGTCCTGTAAAAGTGGTGTAGCGTGGCGATGGTTAAGAGCTTTACTTTGTCCCTGTGGGCTCTTGCTATTCAATCATCTATCTCCTCCCCCTCGGCCACATCTCCGCAAAATACAATATCCAGTTTCCACTGCTTCGCCGGACTGACACCCAGCATCGTACCTTTCCTGCACAAACCCAATTCCTACACTTCCACCCCCTCCTCACGCGACTGTCTCTCTGAAATAAAACCTGGTTCACCTCATCAAACTTCCTTAAAACTAAAACTGTCAAATAAAACTGAAATGCTCCTCCTAGGCACTAAATCCACACGTAGCGAAAGTCAATACTATCTCTCATCACCATCGACAGTCCTACTCAGTTTCCCCCTCCCCTCAGGTTAAGAGCTTGGGTGTCATCCTCGATAGCACACTTTCCTTTCCACTCTCACCAATCAACAACCATTACCCGCACTGCATATTTCCAATCTCCGCAACATCAAACAGATTCCGCCACCCTCCTCACCCCCCACACCAACCGCCATCCTTGTTCACAGCCTCGTCACCTCCGTCTCGGGACTATTGCAATCCTCTCCTCTTCGGCCTCCCCCAACAAAGTCCCTCCGCAAACTACAAACTGGTCCAAAACTCTGCCGCCTGGCAATCAATCACAAAGACCCCCTCATACCATCAACATCAACCCCTGTCCTCCAGCAGCTCCACTGGCTCCCCGTAACCCCACCGCATTAACTACCAAACTCCTAGTGTTCACATTCATGGCCATCCACAACCTCGCCCTCCTACTCTCTGATCTCCTGCACATTAAACATCCCACAACCGCTCCCTTCGATCCTCCTCCTCCATCCACCTCTCTGTGCCAGCTACCCGCCTCAGCACCTATGGGGGGGCAGAGGCCTTCGTCGCTCTGCTCCCCAGCTCTGGAACTCTCTATCACCACCTCTGACCTCGAATACTGTGACTCTCTCCCCATTTTCAAAAGCACAACTATCAAACCACACCTGTTGTGTCGGACGCCCTACTCTCTCTAAACCTCCAGTGCTTCCTGCCATTCTGCCCTATTTTTTTAACTTATTATGTTGTCCTCCGTTTCTATGTCTATTGTGAGTCCACTTTTTATTGTTATATTCTCATTCGTGTGTTTTATTGTGTGTTGTGATGTACAGTGTCCTTTGAGTGATTGAAAGGCGCTTTTCTAATATAAAATGCATTATTATTCATTATTATTAATTACTTTGGATTTGCTTCTCCATCAATGTGTTGAGTGACATGAGTTTTGTTCTAAGACCTGTAGACCGCCTATTGTTCTTAATATGTGGGGTAAATGAGAAAGAAGCGGATTTGTTAAACATCATCTTGTTGTTTTTACAATTACAGTTAGCTCCAGTTTCCATATTGTTCAAGGCAACACAGATCAAACTTCTTCTGGAATGTGCGCCGTGCATGCTGGAGCATCTCTTTTTTGATTGACGTCCATGAATGTAATTCAATTGAATAAAGGAACCAAACCCAAAAGTATATACGCCACCCGCGAGCCCACAAAACAAACATATTCAAATTCAAACTAATACATACAACAAACATACATACAACAACATACATACAACTTGTGTTACCAGTAAACAAAAATAAGTAATATGCAATTATGATCAATTGAAGATCATAACCAATGAAATTATTTTAAATATTCAATATTATATTTATTTAATCAAATTAAGCGTATCATTTAATGTGCATGGCATTGGCCATGCGCAAGGACGAAGTAGGTGAGAAATACAATTAAAGTGTGGCTACTGTAGTCAAACTTTTTGACTCCAATTGAAGTGTGGTAGATGCACTAGCACTAGCATCAACGAGTTATCACGTGCAAGCTAACAGAATGACTCTTCTAACCCCGCATGACATGCTGACGGGTCGACCCATACCCTACATCTCAGGGACTTAAGGGACTTCCATTAGAGCAATTAGAAACAGAATTAAGAAACTGCTATACATGAGTTCATATTCCAACAAGAGAAACACAAAAGTTCCAGAGCCAGAGGAGCCAGATGACACGCCCGGAGCCACTAACTACCCAGGACCAGACCCGGCCGAGCCCAGGAAGCAACAGCCACATGAGGCAAAATCAACTAACGGCAGGGTTTGAATCAGTTCTGTATGAAGGTCCACCATTAACAGAAATGTTGATTGGATCAAGTATATATACTATAATCAACAACGGTTTGTCAATTTTACCACGGATGCAGTCAAAGGACTATCAGAAACAATATATGGCGCATTTTCTACCTGCAGCACGGCTCGGCTCGGTACGGCTCGGCTCGGCGCGCTCATTTGCGTGTTTTTTTTTCCACTAGCCACGCCAAGTACCTGCAACCGGGTTACATTTGGTATCACCCTCAGCCTGGTTTCCAAGCGCGAGCCGAAGCGTTTACTAAAACGTGACGTCAGCCGACTGCCTTCCACTGATTGGCCGATGAGTGTCGTCACTGGGAAGCGTCATAACGGCGCGACTTTTCAAATAGTGTTTTGTCTCGCGGCCCGCGAGTCTTCTCTGGCTCTCTTTCTCTTGCCTTCTGTGCGACAAAAAAGCCACAGGGTGAAGCAGCAATACGATCGCCTCCATGTCCCTCATTGCTGTCCCTCCTCTGATGTGTTGTTGTGTGTTGGTTGTTGTTGTTAGACTGGGTCTTTCCGGATTTGTACGTTGCTCAGCGCGCCGTGTAAATTTACGTCACAGTGTGGGTTTCGCGCAAGCCGTGTTTATGACGACCTCGCCCACGTCGAGGAAGGCGCACCAGTTGTAATGGAAACACAACCCAAACCGAGCCGAGCCGAGCCGTGCCGAGCCGTATCGAGCCGAGCCGTGGTAGTGGAAATTGCGGCCATTAGATGCCACCTCCCGAATGACCTATCAGATCGGCATTAGCCTTGGACATGTTACTGGCAGAGTAGTGTGAGGGAGGAGGGGTGTGTGAGATGATAGGGACGACATGTGGTACTTTTATCCCCAACAACACGAGCTCCAGATGGGTTCGGTGGCCAGGGCGATGGCAGGGTTACAGTCCTCAGATTTAGAGATGGCAGAGAACTCGGGCGTTAAATGACGCTTTCACCGGACGATGGAGAACCTGTTTGCGTGAGCGCGCTCCAGGAGCACCTGGTGCCATCCAAGCTTACATGGAGATCAAGTATGAACCCCCTGACACACAGACGAGGATCCACCAGAGGGTCCGACCTGATCCGGTTGTGACGGTTGGGGGGGAGCAGTGTTCCTAACTTCTGGTACGGGCGAGTTGACGATTGGACGCCAGGAGGAGGCTCGCATGTGATCATGCTAATTACCTTAATTTGTATCAAGCCACGCCCTTTGATAAAAAAGGGAGCGAACATTGGACTCATAAACTACAGGACCCTGATGACAGCAAACAGGAGCAACTACTACAGCAATGTTCAAAACCCCCCACATACATACAGCTCACCAATACATGAACATTTTTTGAATCTATAATGTATTCTTATGTCACTTATTTTGTGGCGTTTGCCTTCAATGCATGCTGAAAGTGTAACACTTTGTGTCACACATAGTTAGAATGATTTGATGTGTTTTCCTAGGATTGAACTGATATGTTTTGCCTTTTTTGAAATCTATGATTGAATGATTGATGACATAATCCATTTTTGGACCACTGATTTGGTGATGATTGTATGACCATGGTGATGTATGTCTACCTGCTTTGGTGTTGAGTGAGGCTTGCAGCCCACTGTGTATTCCATGTGACTATACTATATATTTTACACCTTCTATATGGCTTGTAGAATGGTCATCTGGTGATGACCAATGAGGGAATTGTGACATACATTCACACACTCATACTAACAGGCCCACATACGTCCTTGGAGCCAGGGAGGCGTGCCGACTCATGCATAGGAGCCATTCATTCATGCATCAAATATCTGGAGTATACAGCAGGCTCGGTGATGCTGGAGGCCACAAAAAAAAAGTGTAATTCCCCCCACCCACATAGACCACAAAGAGGTCAGCACCAGAGCCGCCAACCAAGTTGCAATGGCCCACATATACGCAGCCACAAAGGGACCAATACCAAGTATTGACTGTAAAGTCACAACCCATAGCCCAAGGGGCCATAACGCTCCAGGCAGGGCATCCACGGATGCCCCTGCCTGGAGCTAAAGGCTAAGCTAAGCCTTCAGGCGTGCCGATACAATTCCCCTTCTTTTCCTTCATAGATATCATACCGAACCTTTACCAAATAAAATGCGTTCCAAGCGATCCTGACTCGGCGACCTTTTTCGAAAAGAACACGGCAGTACTCACACAGTCCACAGCCACCGTAGGCGAACAGCTCCGTGTCCCGCCTCACCCGCACCTCGTATCCAGGTGACCAGGCCCGCGCCTTAAGTCCAGTCTTTCAACTCCACCGTTGTATATACGAATACAAAAAGGTTCTCTCCTCAAAGAGACGCCAAGCAACGTCGTTTGTCCATCGGGTTATACTTCTCATTCACCGAATCTCACGCTGCTGACCCAGGGAGACTCTCCACTCAGTCTCCAAATCTCTGAGCGGCCCCTTACCCACTCCAGCTGTTTGATCCTTACCAGTGATGAGCACCTCAACACCGGCCCCCTCTGTGTGATGTCGTACTGAACTGACCCTAACCCTAAGCGCACCCTGAAACTAACCCTATTCCTAGTAACACATGTTGATACCCTTACAGACTTGTTCTAATATAACATATTTGGAGACTAATTCCTCACAAACCAACAGTCCACAGTGTCCAGTGTAAGGAACGCAGAAGAGGGGTCCCCCTCCCAGGGACGGTTAGGGGGCTTTCCCGAATGCACCCGGGGTGGTCCGGAGTGGGATGGGGGCTCCAATAGGCTGCCAATTGGTGTTTAGTCCCGAAATACAATTTGCCTCAATGGCTATTGTTGTAGGCTGAAAACAACACAACAGAAAAATATAAAATTGGTTTTTCATCACACTCTGTAGTCAATTAGACTAGTTAGAGAGTTAACTACCAAATAGAGGGAAAAGCCGCGTGGTTACCTGAGCCCGAATCATGATCAGAGGTCGAATTAAACCAACTGCTGGACTAAAGGGAATAGAAAATGCATAAGACAAGATCCGAGACAGACGAACGGCGTCCTCTGAAGGCAGGAATGGCGTCTCACTCGGTGTTCCCAGGTGGGTGCGCCCTGCCGTGTCGTGTGTAGCGTAGCGCCTTGTGGTTTGTACATCAACTCATAAACGACGCCATTGTCCTTCCAACAGAAGACCTCCAGGCGCGGGACAGCCCTGTGAGGGTCCACCCTCTCCGCCCACGTGACAACCTCAAAGTCAACAGAGCGCTGTTCGCCACGACCGACAGGGACAGCTTCTGCCCCCCCGGCCCCCCGGTGACGGGGAGCGAGAGCTGCAGACCCGCCCCGCCGCCACGGGAAAACCCCGCCCTTTCGACGGGCACCACCGACCCACAGCTCCCAGTACCTGTCCCCCACGGTCCGGCCCCGGGGACCCCAAACCCGCCTACCACCCCCCCGGGCCCCCTCTGACGAGGGTCTACGCCAGCCACACGGACGTCAGGGGGCCTGGACCACGGTGCGCCGCCTCCCCGTGGCCCCGCCCCTGCAGGAGCTGGAGCGGACCACCACGGCGCGCGACTCGTACACGCCCAAGGCGGCGCAGCGCTCGCTGAGCTGTAAGCCCCGCCCCCGGCCCCTGAACACCAGGCCCCCCATGGACAAGGACTCCGTCTACAGGGCCAGCTTCACGGCCCCACGGGGCCCCATGAGGGACGGCGCCGCCACGCCCCCCCCCCCCGGGGTTCAGGTTCCACTCGGTGGACCCCGGAGGGCGCAGGATGTACAGGACGGCGCCCGCGGAGAGGGGCGTGGCCGGGGCGGGGCGCGGACGAGGAGGCGTCGCCGTTGGGCGGAGGAGGAGGTCGAGGGGTCACGGTGGGGTCATGGAGGTCGGGGCGATGGTGCAGACGTGGATCAGGCGTGGTGGACGTCCGGCTCAGGGACCGTCGCTCGGCTGATGCAATAAGTAATGAAGCAGCTTAGAGGGTCAGTGCAGCTGGCGACCTTTGACCCCATGTTTATACCTCCGGCACAGGGACGGGGTGCCAAAGGTCAAATAAAAATGACCTTTCAACTGCACTGTGTTGTAGAAAGAAAGAAAAACAGTTTTGTATTATAGGACCACACTAATGAACATTGTCATGTGTTATTTAAATTATTAACACAAAAACTATTCAAATATTGCGTTTAAGCTGACCATTAAAATGTATTCTTGAAATGCACATAATGTCACAACTTTGCAGTAACTGTTTCAAAATAAGTTCAACAAGAATGTAATTAAATACACTTTTTAATAAAGCCAGTCATCTGCCAAAATAATACATCTGATGGTTGAGTTGACGTTTATGCTATAAAAAAAATTGACTTTTGAGCGACCATGAAAGTGGATGCTTCCTCAAACAAAGGCAGCCGTGTACCTTATTCACACACACAACATGTGCAGCTGAGGAAAACATTTGAGTCACAAAAAGACTCGGGAAGGCGGAGAAGGATGTTCTCCGCCTTCGAGATGAGCTGAGAGCACGGGAGGTTGTTTTAGAAGTTATGTATGTTAGTGTGGAGAAAAGGCAAACATTTGTGTTGAAATATGAAACGATGCTACAGGAACAGGCCTAACATGTCTAGTATTTAATGCACAGGTATTAATATTAAGATGCCGTGAACAGGTAAAGGAGTGATATTGTGCCACCAGGTGTGAGTGGGATTAGCCATTACAAGCCGTTGCCCGTGTCTTAGTGACATTAGTAATGTATTTCATGATTATTTTCCTTGATTCAGTTCCCGTCGGTCAGTTCGCCAAGAAGAATCGTTCAGAATCGTTCGTTTCGCACGGTTCTCATCCGAGTCAGTCAGACTCAGCTCCTCCCTCGTTCTCAAACAATCGTTCAAACGGTCATCAATCAACACACAACATTACAATTAAGTTCCCTTCAGCTGAGGAGCGCTTCATGTCCGATGTTGTTGCCCAGGTCAGTCCCTCTTCACCACCCTGCTAACTTATCACAGTCAACAGCGAGTCAGTGGGAGTCGAGTCTGGGTGAACGAACGATAGACGAACGAGAGACAACCGAAATGTGGAATCAGGTCGGTTCATTCTTGTTAAAGAGTCGTTCCTTCGAACTGATTCGGTCGCAAACGACCCATCACTAAGTGACATCACAAGTTGACGTTGTCCACCAAGATTTTTGCTGGATGCACCCCTGGGGCTTCCTCGGGGGTCTTGAAGGGGAAGTGTCCTTCACTGTCTCCCTCCAGTATGTCCACGTAGGCCACTGGAGATATTTTAGAGAGGGCGTCCTGTTGAAATAAGAAAAGACAGACACTGGTATGGAATCAAGGTGCATGTGGCTGGAGCCAACATTTATTGCAGTTCATTAAAAATATATGTAATAATTGAGAATGGTCAGTCATTACCAGGGCTGTAGTGGGCGGGGCACACGGGGGGACGCCGTCCACACACTTTTTACAGCATGTTACAAAAAAATATATGTATAAAATATAAATATATATATTTGTTTTCACTATGGCAGCGCCGTCTGCTCAGTGTGGGGTGACTGCAGGCCTAGCCCGTCTGTAAAGTGGTGGTAGCGTGGCGATGTTAAGAGCTTTACTTTGGATTTGCTCCATCAATGTGTTGAGTGACATGTGAGTGTTGGTCTAGACCTGTTGGTAGGCCTATTGTTTTAATACGTGGGGTAATGAGAAAGAAGCATTATTATGAAACTTGTCGATTTTTACAATTGAGATTAACTCCAGTTTCCATATTTGGCAAGTAACAACACTTCTTCTGAATGTGTGCGCACGGCGAGTGCACGCGGGATTCTTTTTGATGACGTCATACACAGCCCCCGACCCCCCCACTACACCTCTGCTGCATAGGGTGTTTGATTGAACGACAATAAAAAACATGCATTTGGCCGTAGTTTATCAAGATTATTTTACAATGTCGTGTTGCGTTGCAATGAACTGTGTTGTGAAGGTTACCAACAAACCTTTGACCCTGGCTCTAACTTTAAATTTGGTTTGTCATTGAAGTCAGATTGTTGTGTTTTATTGTGTATCCTAAAGGTGAGATTATTGTGTTAAAAAGTACTAAAAGTCAGGTTGTTGTATGTGGTGTGTTGTGTACTAAAGTGAGATCATCGTTGTGTTGTGTACTAAAGTGGGATCATCATTGTGTTGTGTACTAAAGTGAAATCATCATTTTGTTGCGTTGTTGTGTACTAAAGTGAGATCATTGTGTTGTGTTGTACTAAAGTGAGATCATCGTGTTGTGTACTAAAGTGCTGTGTTCTGACGGGATATGATGGTCCTTACATTCTAATTAAGCCCCATACATTCTAATTAAGCCCCTTACATTCTAATTAAGCTCCTTACATTCAAATTAAGCCCCTTACATTCTACTTACACTCTAATAGGCCTTATACTCTAATCAGGCCCCTTACACTCTAACTAGGCTCTAACTAACCAGCACCACACAAAAGTGGGATCATCATTGTGTTGTGTACTAAAGTGAAATCATCATTTTGTTGCGTTGTTGTGTACTAAAGTGAGATCATCGTTGTGTTGTGTACTAAAGTGAGATCATCGTTGTGTTGTGTACTAAAGTGAGATCGTCATTGTGTTGTGTTGTACTAAAGTGAGATCATCGTGTACTAAAGTGCTGTGTTCCCTAGGTGGAGCAGAGAGGGTGACCAGATTTGAGTTTGTAAAAAAGAGGACACTTCGTCGCGGGGGGTGTGTGTGTAGTGTATAGCATGCCGCACCATGACCATGTGAATGCATACAAATGTCACAAATGAAATGACAAAAATGACAATATGAACATCTATTTATTGAACTTTAACAAAATTGCAAAGTGCAAATGTAAAACAAATCTTTTTTGTGGAAATGTGTCAATAATGATAAAAAATAAAACATTCTAAATAATAAATTCTTTATATGGCCACATTAAAATAATAAAATTAGAAACTTTTCAGTCCTCCTCATATATTAAAGCAATAATGATAACAAATACAATATTCTAAATAATAAATTACTTATATGGCCACATATTAAAATAAGAAAATTAAGACACTTTTCAGTTCTCCTCATGTGGTTGGCCATATTTCTCTGAAGACTGAATCTTACCCAGGAGTTGGCGATTACCTATCAAATAGGTATGAAAGTCCTTGCAGGTCATGTTTTTGAAATTGTACTGGGTGCACAGAATCCCCTTCAGCGATTCAACAGACAACCGATTCCTCTCCTTGGTCCATTGGGCTTGCATCAGGGAAAAAATTCGCTCGACATTTGCATTGTGAGCAGGTATTGCAAAAAAAAACTGTGCAATCTTTAGCAGCTCTGAATAAAAATCTACACTTTTGGATTTTTCCAAGAATTTGGTCCACCTCTGGTGTGCTTGAAGTTCACTGAATTCTTCATCGCTGTTACTTCTCTCAATGAATCTCTTGAGATTGGTGACCTGATCAAAGCACTTTGCATCATCAATTGCCACCCCTTTTTCAGCTAGGTGCCTGATACAGCCCTCAACATCATTCCAGTCAGGTATCTCACTCAGATCCATCCACATGAAAGTGGAGAACTCCTCCATGGGCGCCATCCATCTCTCTAAATACGCAAGACACGCACTGTACAGGCCCTGTACGTCAGCACTGAAATGGTCACACCTTTGACCAAATCCATCGTTCTGCTTTTGTGCCAGCATGCCCTTGACCTTAAGAGGCATGAAGTTGTTTGTCTTCCGTTCATGAAGCATGGTGTGGACCTTGTCAAGAATTTTTTTAACTTCCACAACTGAATTGTTCTCCCTCTCCATCTCCTGAATGCGCGTCTGAAATATACACATAAGAGAATGCATTTGCCACAGGTAAATCTCGCTGAATTCATCTTCAAAAAACTTTTTGAGCAGCATATGGTTGGTTTTTCTGAGACAAAAAGAAGGCTTTCAAGGCTGGATACATCTGCAGCAATTCTCGATGCCTGGGAATAATGAGAGGCCACCGTGTCTTGCTGTGAGAGAGGAGAGTTTTCTGTACTCAACATCAGCAAACTCACAGTACTCCTTCAGGTTCTCTGTGCGCACAGTATAGATATGAAAAGTTTGATAAATTTTGAATATGATTTTCTCAATGTCAACATCCAGTGTGTCTGCTCCATGGTGAACACAATTGTTTAGAATGTGTGCTGGACAGCCCACGCCAATTTAAAGATTTGTTTCTGCAAGGACTTGTTTTTAAGTTTGGCCAAGAACAAACATTTCTCCCTTCCTCCAGGACGCCGGTTTCTCACCAAAGGTTGGTATTGCAGTTGTCTCCTGTAAATGCAATACATTTGGAAAATATCCCTTTCTTCTCCAGTGTATCTCTGATGTATTTCTGTTAATGGTGTCAGCTGACTCATTTGGGTGCTTTCCAATTTCAATTAATTACTTTGGCAGACCACCAGTCTTTCCAATCAAAATATGGAATGAGGAGTGAGGAAATATTTTCTCAGCTCCATGATTGGCTGCCATCAAAGATAGACACGCCACAGGTACGGGAATCTTCTTAAGTGCTTCCAGAGCAACTTCAACAGGAATGTGGGGGCTATCACCGGCATTAACAATGGCTTCTGTCTTGGTGCGAGCACTTTGAGATTTCATTTTGAGCTGTCACCGAATCTTGGGAAAATCTTTTCTTTAGCAAACCAGATGTGGCAGTCATTGATTCTGTAGCCTGTTGTGATGCTTTATAGTGTTGAAAAGCAACGGGTACCTTCTGCAACCGTAACAGAAGTGTCGTTATACTATCACAAAAAGTCGTCACTTTATCTCGATGAGCTCTCTCCTCTTGCCTGCAGTTTTGTGTTTTGCAGAGTGACGTGAGCTTGAGCCAAATCGCTGCACCTTTATTTGCCACTGACACGAAAGTGCACTTGCTCTGCATGTCCATGCACTCTCAGCTTCCGAAGCATCACGGCCGAGGCGGAAACATGGGTATTTTTTCTTTAGTTCGTCCGTGAACTTACATTTACGTTTAGGCATGGCTGCAGATGTAATCTGCAGGTGCTCAATGTTGCCAGATTGGAAATGGCAAAGTAACGTACCAAAGGCTCAAAATGGCCGTATTTGGAGGATAATTATCGTAGCTCTGGCAACCCTGAGATCGGTCGCCCAATGACAGACTCTCTCTCCAGTCAGCTCGCGCAAGAAGGTGGAACGTAAGGGTACGGCGACACCAAACGCGTTGCTCGCGTTGGGGGCGTTGGAAAAAGGCATTTTTGCATAGGGAACCATTGGTATAGGCGCGTTACACGCGTTGAAGCGTTGAAGCGTTGCGTTGGGGCAGTAGACGCGGCAGTCGCACGTAATTACACACGTAAACGCACCAACGCGTCCAACGCACCAACGCGCAAAGTTAAAAAAATGTAACTTTCAACGCTCCAACGCGTGACGCTTAGCCGCGATAGCCAATGAGCGTGGAGCTTTGAGACCCGAACGTCACCTGGCAGAGAGAGCTTGCACAGAAGCATACGGCCGGCCGACATCTTTCTTTATTCTGGGTGGAAATAGTAACATAGTTACGCCATTAAATGCGTTTATGTAAACATTTCTAGCGAGAAATGTGCATTTTACTTTCATAATGTTCGCTCGGTGAATGTGAAGGATGTTTGGTTTGATAGTTATGACGAAGAGGGAACGCTCCATTCACTTGCATGGACAGCGTCTCTGGTTGCTAAGCAACCTCAACGTCTTGGCGGACTATATCCCTGCTGATCAACACTACGAATGCTGGAAACACAACAGACACACCATGTGTTATTATATACGTTATTACGTTATTATATACGTTTATTTCTCTCTTCCAACTTCCACAACACATACAGTGCAGCGATGGTAGTGACCTTCATGTTGGCGGAGCTTTGGAAAGAGAATGAGCGGGAGAAAGTGGGCGGGCTCATCTAGCTGCGTTGGCGCGGTGGAAGCGTTGAACCATTTTTGTGCACACAATGATCACGCGTCAGGTTAGGGGCGTTAACTAGCGTTTTCTTCACACGCGAGCAACGCGTTTGGGGTGTTGGCCCGTAGCTTAAGGC
>OLKM01007054.1:0-12741 GCA_900291075.1 Melanogrammus aeglefinus | reverse complement strand
AAAAAGCCAAAAAAACAAGAAATTTAAAAATAAAATAATTGTAACATATCCGAAGGTTAGTGAGAAGGAAATTAAAAACTTATGTATCCCACCCCTCTCTTACTTACTCTGTATGTTTAATAAAAAAGAGTAATGAATTATAAAAGTTTATGTTTATATTAATTAAATATACACATGTAAATTATGTACATTAACTATATTATCGTTACTAACTAATTAAATCAAGTAATATATGGAATGTGACACACCGCGATGTATACACAGTATATACATATATTCACATACTAACCACCACTTTTGGTCTGTAGTCGCGGCATTTCTCGCGGCTGATTATACCGCGGGAGTGCTAGGGCTGATATACAATGGAGCTGTTCCCGTCGTAAAAACTACCAAACTCCTCCACAAAAGTACCTTGTACCCGTTGGGCAGCCCTGGGACTGTTGGTGTTGTCGAGTGTGTCTACACAATTCTGGCCGCACATCCTCAAATTCGCAACTTGGGGGAAAACCCACCATAGGGAAGTGGCGAAGATAACAGTCCTTTTTGGCATGACGGGCAATTACAAAATGACTTCGCCGGAAGAATGTTATTACCGCGGTGTGACGTCCTATTTCGTTTTTGTGAGATAGGCCCATATCAGTTGAAAAATTATTCTCTGACACAGTGGGCCGCGCTCGGAGTTCATCAGGCGAAGAAGGCCTCGCAGGCGGCCGTTTTACATAAAGATCGATAGTGCGCTGTCAAATTGTTGCGCTTACTTCAAGATTGGAACCAAGCTCATATCAGACCCCGCATGTAGGCCGGATATACATCGCAAAACCACCTGAATGGATAGCGCGATCTCATGGCTATAATTTTAGGCCTATTCTTAAAGGGTATTTCATTAAAGACACAAGATATCCAAGAGTTAATAATCAGTAATTCTTATGTAGAGAGTAAAAGTATATACAGTTTTAATGAAGACAGTACAAGTAACACTCAAAATGATTGACAGGCCAAGACAAAGTGTTGTAGGCCTAATGTCTTTAGGGCTATTAGTTTAATTTTGCAGTTTCCTAGTTCGAGTTGCTTTAAGAAAAAGACAAAAATAGACATGAAAAATAATTGTCCAGAATTGCTCTTTAATCTTACTAAATTAGAAACTCTGCTTTTATGATATTCACTCCCTAGAAATATCTTCTTGTCTCCGCAGACATTGACGAGTGTCTTGAAAAACCCTGCGGTGAGGGTGATTGTAAGAACATTCCAGCAAGTTTTGTGTGTGATTGCCATGTGGGGTATCAGCTTGGGCCTGCTGCAACTCCACCATGCCAAGGTCTGTAGAAGACACTCCAACACCAGCTCCCAAACCCTCAGCGGGACATATTCCCTTGGATATCAAACCGCCCGGTCATGTTATCTGTGACGTACAACACGTTTGTATTTCTGAAGTGATTTGGTTTAAGTGAGTCTCTGTTGTTTCTTCCTTCCACTAATTGGCCTTAATTAGATATTGACGAGTGGTTTCAAATTCCACCGTCTGGGCCCTCGTTCCAACTGCACCAATGTTCCTGGAAAACACATCTGCCAGTGTGAGCCGGGATACATACCCATTGACCCGTCCACAGCCCCTGATGAGGACAACACCTGTGAAGGTATCTAGTCATGCCATCTGCTGAATGACCAGCGCTTATGTTCAGGGGAACAGCAGACTGAGACGTGGACTCGCTCCCAACAAGTCAATGTCAATTTCGCTTTAGCATCCGAACAACATGAGCCATTGAGAGGTTAGAGAATGTGAGCTTTACCGTCGTCACAGATTGCTGATGGGTGAGGAACATGATGCTGGTGCAGAGCATACATCACTTGAGATTTATTATTATACCACAGTGAGCAAAAAAAAAAAAGATCATATAGATATAGTCGCTGTAGAAATGTGCATGCCACACGCCACCTAGGTGACGTTCACTGGGCTCCTCCGGACAAGTTGAAAGGGTAGGGTTGATTAAGTCAGTCTGAGGTTGGCTTAGCTCAGGCGGTAGAGCAGTTGTCTTGCAATCAAAATGTTCATAGTTCAATCCCCAGCTCCTCCTAGCTGAGTGTTGATGTGTCCCCCGCTTAATTTGTAAACCATGCCACAGAGAATCTCATCTGGTCCATTTGTGATGTGTGGAGGAGTAGCTAGGGCCTCTACGGATAGTCAAATCTCCTAAACCTTTATGCACCTCCTTTCTCCAACCTTGAGAGACAAACGTAATCGGGTCAGGGAGAGATGAAAGGTGCTTCCTTTCAAACATAGAAAAAGACACCACTGTTTTAATATTGAATTTGACTCCATCTGCCTAACCAACGTCATTTGCGCGACGGGCGGGGTGACGGAATCTATATAGCGAGTATCTAAGTAATCTTATAAAAATATTTAAAATTTTCCGAAGATTGACCAAAGCAAGCCCCCTTTGAGAATCCATTGCTCTCTTGTCGTCATTAGATTTCAACTCCGGTTATCAGAGCCAAACGGTGAGAATCACTGTAGGGTCGAGCTTGGCCCAACGGGAATATTCTCTAGGACCACTTGAATTCCATATTCACATGGTGGAAAAAAAAGAGCCTAAACTTATGGTGGTGTTAAATTAACTGCCCCCAGTTAGTCTTTCTTATATGTGAAGTTGCATTTTTCTTTCTTATGGTGTCTTTTATGCTCTTACTAACCAGCGAATAATTTATCATTTAATATATCCATATAGATAATTATGTTTCTGGAATTGGTATCCATTATTATCAATTGTATTTTCTTCTCTTCTATTCTGCTTTACCGCGTCTCTCATGTGTCTTCACGTAGTGTCTGTAAACTTTGTTGGTGGCATGTTGCTTCAACTATTGCCACCGCAAAGGATTATGGGATACCACTATCTCCTTTCCTTTCGCAAAGGAAGCTCAGGCGTAACCTATGCTAAAGGAGGGTTAAAGGAAGCATCGAGGATCCTTTCTTAAGCAATCGAACCATCTTTCCTCCAAGTACTTCCGGGTCATCTCCATAGGAACGGAAATTTCCGATGCAAAAAACAGAATTCGTAGAGGCCCCTGGTGTCACCTGTGCACAGTAATTTCTTGTTGGATCACAGGTGTGCAGCCTCTCCCAGCCCCAGAGTCATATTCACATTGATGGGCTTTTTTTTATTTGAGCATGTGTAGCTGTACTTTCATGCTCATTTGACTATGGCATAGTTGACCAATCAGGTTACCCTCACAAATAATCAAATAAAATATTATTTGGAAGTTGATTATTTAATGATTCCGTATAATTTACACTTGTTTAGCATGCACTTCTAGTTGTTGTGGCTCATAAAGTGCTCTTTCAATAAGACCTTCAAAACAATAGATTTTATTTCTCCAAATTGAGAAGCCAATCCAAATTTGCAACAATAGAGAAAAATGGCTGAAATGCAGATGCTCATTGCAGTCGGCCCTCACAGCCCAGGGCGTCACCGCAGCACCCAACTCTGGTCTTGGGTTTCCACACTCTGCCCTCTATGTGTACTCCACCAAGAAACATGAAGATTCAACTTTGCAACTTCAAAACACACTCAGACCACAGCGCTCAAACTCACAGATTTAACTTAATGTAAATTCAACACCCAGAGACAAACAGACCCTTCACAAACACTAGGTACACACAAGACCAGCTGCAGCCTTGAGCTAAACACACAAGTGGTGTGTTGGAAAGATGCTGTTGAGGCACTCGGGTAGTCAGGGAAACAGAGAGCTATCGAACCACAAGGGGTCAATAGACAATATGATGAAGGGATTAAACACAAACACAAACACGTACACACTCACACTCACACTCACACTGGTCAGGGCAGGTAAGAGACTATTCAGGAACTAATGTAGCCGAAAGTGGAATATTATAAATCATGCTCATTGTTCAGATCAAAATAACTCAGATCTTAAAAAAGCTGCAATGTGAATAATTGACTGGCATTTTATATTATAGAGAAGTGTATATTCGCAGGAAAACGAATAATGGTTTGTATTCTGAAGACCTCAGGAAAGAGCCCTCTATATCCTGCATAGACAGCGATCATCTACACGGAGCCGTCATGTTCTACAGCTCTAGAGCCGCTTAAATTAACAATCAAGATCGCTCTCTTGTTTGTGCTGTATTGCAAAGTATGGTTGAAATTATGTTTTAATAAAGCTTAAAGTTGCGAGGTATGAAGTATTATCAGAGAATAAGAGAATGGTGGATCTTTGTGGAACTAATGCTGTGTGTACCAATGGGTGGACGGCTTTGCCATCGTGGACGGCTTTGCCATCATCCCATTGACTTCTATCATAAGAATAATATTTTCAAAGTATATTTTAAAATAAGAACATAAAAAAATTGTTCAAAGCTAATATTAACATTTTAAAAAAGTGGAATGGGAGTCTCAATATTTAACAACTGTGGAAGGAGTAAGGTTCCAATAGTAGTATAATGTAGAAATTGCAGAATAATGCTGTTGATTATGTTTGCTTAAATACAGTGATTGCACCCAACCTGAATGTTCGACTTAACAAATCACTGAATATATGCCAACAATATACCGAAGCATGGGATGAATGTGGTCATGCAAATATGTTATGTCTCTGAAAGAGATGCTGATGAGTGTGTAGAAGACGTCACCATCTGCGGTCCTGAGGCGCGTATGTAACAAACAACACCGGTGGCGGGGCCATTTCTGCACTGTAACCCCGGTTACCGCCTCGACTCTCAGATATGATCGCCAGCTCTGAAAATCCATGCAATGGTTTTGTGGTTGGTTCATTTCTGTGTCCAACAGTGTGTAATGCCCTGATTTTAAAAGCAGGTCAGGGTCTACCAACCTCCTGTACTTCTCCACAGACCATCCGAATGAATGCAGTGAGACGGTGGATCTTTGTGTGAGGAACTAAAAGCGTGTGTACCAACGTACCAGGGACCTTCGACTGCTCCTGTCCTGATGGCTACTACCCCTCAACGGGGGTCATTTGGGAACCTGGTGTCACGTTCTGCCAAAGTGAGCAGACCAACTTTTTGCACATATTGTAGTTAGGAATGCACTTCTTCAATTATGAAAACATCCTCAAGAGAGTGGTAGTTATCTTAAATCGATTGTAAGATATGAGATAATATCTTACATTTCCACAAACATGAATTTCGATTATGATAAATCATCACAATATTTGCATAAACATACCAAATATGTTTTGTAGAACATTCACATATAGACAGAAACGAAGCTGATTAATCATGACAAAAACAAAACCCTGTTCCATCTGAAGTAAGATCATTAATGGACTTAGAACACATTAAGGATCTTCAATATTATTATTATTGATAGTAATTATTAATAAGATTTTGTCTTCAACAATAACAAAATAGGTCTTCAGGACATTCTTGATGCGATTAAACCTCCAGAGGCAAGTACTGTTTTTTTTTACAAGAATAAAATTGGGAACAGAAATTAAATAAATAGTTCGGGAGACGTATTAGTACGACGTTTGAAAAATTAGCTGTTCTTAAAACTGTATGAAAAGGAAACGGAAAAAGTTTGAGCAGGGATTTGTGTCGCTGTTTCAGGGACAAACAAAGGAAAGAGCTTTTCTTGGAAATATCGCCCAACAGCTGAAGGATAATGCAGGCGTCATTCTGTCAGAAGCGGTCAGTGTATGCAAAAACGACTTAGTTAGTTCACAGTCCTCTCAAGACAGATGAGTGGCGTCTTTTCTGACGCCCAGCCTCCAGCTGTCTGTCTCTTTAGGGAGCCATGTTTATTGGGTGAGGGGGATTCAGAAAAACCAGAACCAGCTCCAAAGTGTATTTCAACCAACGCAAGATGCATGAGTTAATTCGTTTTGATTTTCAAATCACATGCCTCTGTTTATGTTTCCAGGCGATATATTTTTTCATGAACACCAATTTCTAGGAAAATTTAATTAGATTTTGGAGTACTGGCTGGGGGCTACTCATGCAGTCTTCAGAGACTACTTAGATCTCAAACAGATGACCTGATTGGGGTTTCAAATAATAAAACAGGTTTATACACTATAAACAGTCTAATGACATCAGTTTGTTTCTTTGCTTTTTTTTCAGACAGTCAAAAATGGCTTTTCTGCATCAATGGTACGTTAAAATATTATGTCTGTTAAATCCGTTAATTTCCCTTCAAGAAGTTGTCACCCAACTATAGCAATGCTTTCCTTCTGCCCCAGGAAGTGTCAGGTGCTAATTCTAAGTCGCCCAAGGCGGTGACCAGTGATGGAGATGCAGACACAGGAAGTGTGATCCTGGACATCTCTGAGGGTCTGGTTTCTTCCCTCGTAGAACCCAACCAGAACGGAACCAAGAAGACGCTCCAGACTGCAGTAGTAGGTAGGAAACATGCCACCAAGGTATTAGAACCAGTCCTTAGTCCCTTGGTTGTTGGATCTAGGTACTAGGAATGAGGCTTTTGGAACTATGTTAAGGCTTGCTGGATCACAATCAACTCAGTTATATCCTTTTGTCTCTGTAAATTTTCCTCTAGATTTGAGTATACAGACCTTCAGTCTTGGATGCAGTAATGGAGAGAGTAATGTCCTTTCGGTCAAAGGAATCAGCATGGGAGGTCAACCTCGAGGCTCTGGCTCAGGACAACAATGGTGAGGAAATGCTGACCCTCAGCTGGCTGGCTGAGGGGGTGACGACCATCAACCTTATTAACCTGGTGGCCATCTTGGTTTGTTTGGTGGGGACAAACTTCTGGTATAATTTGAGACCATGAAATTTGATCAAATGCATTGTTGTGGGAAATAAATGTAGGGAAAATAATTAAATTAAAATTGTCATAGTTTCCACATATTGTTCTTTGATTGGCAGTCGTGAACGTACAAAGTGTGAAGAACATCAAATTACTTGAATAATGACTTTGTGCTAATATTTTATGATATTCATATGATATCAGACAAAGGTACAGATGTGGTACAAAAATAACCCTGCTCATAACGTTTAATGGAGGTTCAGGACCTTTGGGCAATATATATATATTTGGCCACATTTTATGGAGGGAATTCACATGCGCCTTGCTTGCACTTGCACTACGGCGCAAAAACATTATATTATTTAATCTCTTAGCAACTTTAATATATGAGGTAAATTCTGAAGGAAGATAAAAGTTTTTTTTTCTTTTTTTTGCAGGATCGGCAGCATGCTGCAGTCTCGACCTCCGCGACATGGGAGGCTTCTCTTCCCCGCTTCTTCAAGACCGAGAACCAGACTGAGATGGAACTCTGGACATCATCACCGCGCCTTTCTACCCAAAACCAAGCACTCCAACTTCTCCCAACCCGTCAACTTCACCATCCAGCACAAGAAGGTGAACCGTTGCGCCATGGTCGTCAACTCATCCACCCCATCGGCTGTACCTTACACATCCATGTCAACACCTAAATGATATACCCCTCCATCTATCTAGTCCACCAATATACGTAGTATTACTACCTCCATCCATCACATCATCTCATGAAGGCAATATCAGTTCTTTACTGTTTGCTTTTTGTTTTTTTTGCATCCTCAGAAATCGGAGGCTGGCTTGGTGACCTGTGTGTACTGGGAGGGGAAAGACCAGACGGCCGTGAAGGTGGATGCCTCCACGGGCGAGGAGGCGAGGGCAGCCTCTGGTCGGGTAAATGGCTGTTGGGTGGCGTACTCCGATGGGAATTCCACCATTTGCAAGCTGTTCCCACCTCTCCACCTTCGCTCTCCATCCTGCAGATCGGTGACGGACCGTATGGACACCGAGCAGCGCACCTGCAGGTGGTCTGCGACTGCTCGATGATGCGGGCCTGTGTTCCTGTGGATGCCTTTATCTTTCTCTGCTTATAGGCTTACATAATGTGTATTTTTCTACAAAGAGAGCCACAGCAGCAGAAACGACGAGGGTTCCATCCCTGCTCCTTTGATGCACAGACATGGCCTCCAACGTTGTACATACATACTACTAGACATTACCAGGTCCCTAATCACATACCGATCAGTTTTCAGCGTAGAGATCTCAATCTCTGAATAGTCAGAGAAGATAGTTTGTTCAATGTCCAGCCTGTAGGCCACCCCTGCACTGACTGAACCACACATCACCATTTTTCCCAAACAACCCTACCAGCCCTGCCACATCTGGCATAGGAGAGCCGGTTTCTGTCAGATATACTTTTGTAAAAAAGAGTGAATGAAAACCATCCAAACCACAATCTCACTTTGGCCCTATAATCTCCAGTACCAATATCTCCGAGTCCTAACAGGTTCAGGAGACGAGCGTTGTCCGTGTTGTTTTAGGGCCAAATTACAAGTGCCGAAAAATTTTATAGACAGAAGTCCGACAATTAATCACGATATTTTCACCAGCTTCACGTTTTCTTCTGTTGTTCGTCACCAAGCCTCCTCCAGAGGACCCCTTTCCTGGAGTGGCTGCAACAGAGTGTGGTGTGACCATCGGCCTGTTCTTCTTCTTGTGCTGGCCATTTGTGTGACCTTCCTCTCCTGTGCAGCTTGGAATGCCAAGATCGAACAAACACGGCCCCGTCTATACACTCTGCTGCATCAGCCATCGCCTCTCTCCCCTCCCACTTCCTGATGCTCGCTGGATGGACCGATACATTGACAATATAGGTGTTATGTTTTACCCAGTAGGGGAACCAGATCCACCGGCCTGGGAGGATTATATGCTTCTCTCTCATGATACCCTAAGGGCATTCTTAGTGTTGAATAAGAGGGAGGGGCATTTGGCTTTTGAGAGGTATTGCCTTATTAGCAATTATATTTTTATACAATGGGGCTTGACCTAAAAGTTTTCATAGCCACAAAGCAGCAAGACAGGGGTCGAGACTTGGTCGACCTCTTTAATCTGTTGACACTTTGAAAGTCTCTATAGTTTGTGTAAACTACTGTAACCAATTACAAGGCTGGTAGACGGTCAGCCATCGTAAGGACCAATAAATGGGAGAAGGAAACGCCCTTGGATATGAGGTCATAAGGGAAGGTAGGGCCATAAAGAGGTTGTACTGAGAATGAAGAAAATAGAGGAGGGTCGGTCAAATACCTTGAATCTGGTCGTTTTCTGTAGGTGTGAGGCTTGTAAAGTCATGGCCGGAGTGGCTCCAGCGCTTCCTGATTACTGGCCAGATATTCCTCCTGGATGCTCCTAGAGGCCCTGCAGCTTTTCCTGCTGGTTCGGAGACTTTCCAAGTCAGGTCCTCAAAGGTCATGAGACCAAGGAGGGAAGCAGGACGGCCTTCTCCCACACCAGTGCTGTACCTGATTGGCTAATGGCGCACCCGTTTGTGATTGCTGGTGGTGTCTGCTGCAGCGGTGTTCTCTGATGGATATGGTGCCACAGACTCACAGGCGTGAGTAGCACTTCTAGTGACCCACACACATATGACCATGTGTATCTATAGTTACGTATATGAACATACACACAACTCTTTATCATATAACTGTGTTAGGTGCTGGCTTATCCACAGAACGCTAGCTTCAACTGGGCTCTTGACAGGGGCCTGTGGTGCTGCTCTCCTTGGTGTGAGCTATATGTGGTGCTTTAGTTTGTATTTTGTATTATTTTGTCACCACTGTGAAATTGGACATTATCGACATCGTGTGCATTAGCAACCAGTGACCTTGTTATTCTGTATCTGCTGTACCCAGCAAAGCATGATTTTTAGTTTATTTTTTTTTCTAAGTAGTTTTTTGGGTGAATGTTTGGCCAACATGTTTAATAGATGTTGGCCGACGTTCTAAAGTGTTTTGGTGGGGCGCTGTGCCAGCATGAGAGGTCCTCTTCTTTTCTGTGCCCAAATCAGGATCCACTAGAGATAATGCTGTAGGTTAACATGTGGGCTCCTCTAAAATGTGCCTTTGTGTCGTTGAAGATGAACTTGGTGCTGTTCTGTGCCACCCTGGTGTGCCTGAGGCCCACCCTGGCCAGCATGAAGAGTGATGTGTCGCAGTCTAAGGACACCAGGTTCAACCAGACTCTGTTCTCTCTGTCTTTCCATCTGTCTGTCATTACATTATCTGGAACTATACCAGCCAATGAGGGTGCAGTAACGGGGTTGGTCCAGAGGGAGCGCCCTGTACCTGATCCACTTTGCTGTGCCTCTCTTGAACGTCTCTGCAGGTTGATCGTGTTCAAGATCCTGGCCCAGTCTGTCATCCTGGGCTGCACTTGGGTCCTGGGTCTGTACCAGGCCAACCTCTTCTTTCAGGTGCTCTTCATCCTGCTCAACTCCCAGCAGGGCACCTTCCTCTTCATCGTGCACTGCCTGCTCAACAAGGAAGTGGGTCCAAATCAAGAACACATGGTTCATCTTTATACCATAAGAACAGGACAATGCTTATCGAACTGGTATATTGATAATTGTGATATTATTGATAATTATTATTATTATGAGTGAAACATTGAAATATTGAAAATGCAACACATGTTACCACATGTTACCACTTTCGAATAGAAATAGACCATCCAAAAAACTGCCTACAATATTTAATATGCCATATGTCATTCAGTTAAGATTATCAATGATATTATCCTTAGTATTAATCCATATTACGTGGTTGTACCTCCAAGGTAAGGGGAGCGTACATCAAATGGCTGTCCTGCTCACTCAGGAAATCTGGAAATGCTGGAACAGCGGTGAGTGGCATAGACACTCAATTCAATTCATATTTACAGATTACAAATTAGAATTTTACACATTTACACAAACACAACTGAATTGTAGTTAAGGATCCAGATTGAAGGATCTGTTTGTCGAGATAAGTATATATCCATTGCCACGGCAAAAAGCACAAAGTTGAATGTGTTTAACCATACTACTACAAACCCAAATGATCCATCAGTAGTACTAGTGCTAATGACAGCAAAATGCTACTGATAAGCCACCAAACAAAGTAAAGATAATATCATCTCTGGGAACAAAGATCCCGGACGAACCCCACGGTGTCACGGTACCCTTGGCAGAGGCATCCAACCGAGCAGCAGTTCATTGGAGAACAGGGCCTTAATATCACTCAAGGATCCACCCAGTGCCACATGCAGCTTAAACCACACGTCTTGCTTCCATGTACAAATAAATGGATGACTAAGGTGCCCCCCGTAGCCCCAGGAAGACGTTACGGCCTCTGGCTCAGCGTCTTGACTCGGTGGGCCCCCTGTCGCTGACGGGGGTCCCAGCATTCGGGGGTCACGGAAAGCGGTTGCAAGTCAGTGTTAACTTCATACAGCTTTGTTGGTTCCCAGTTTCAAAAAGGTTCTCAAACATTCCCCGGCTATCGTCAGGATGTGGGTGATACTGTCTGGTTGAATGATCAACTTGGCTTAACACTTGAATAGTGGCGAGAGTTACGAGGAGGCATTTCATCATGCCTTCCTCAAAGCACCGCCATCTTGGTCCTTCTTTCTGAGCAAGCATCCCCACACCAAATCCTGAGTGGTATATAAGGAATCCACCCACCACTTGGGGGTCAAGGGGTACAACCACATACATTTACCAAACATGACAAATATCATCTAAATGCACATCAAACAAGCCGGTGATGTTTATGAACTAGTTCTACAAGTGAGAAATAAAGTAAAGTCGATACCAAGAGGCTAATGTAGGATCTGAGATCTAACAGCACTCTTACTAGATAATGTGGTGGGCTCTTGAAGGGAAAGGGTATGTTCGTAAGACTATGCAATAGCTCATGTGTGACGGATAGTTCAAAATTACAACTGACTGCAAATGATACAAAATATTCGAGTTATTTATTTTGTAGCTTTAGAAAGACATCAACCATCAACAGCAGGTTACAGTAAGAAAAAGACAACAGCAACAATAGTAATTTGATTGTGTTATTGTTGTATTGTGATTGTTTTCAGAAAGACTTTCATTCCGGTTCAGACAACATGGAAGCCACTGAGGAGCAAGAAAAGAAGTGATGATGAAAAGAGGAGAATAGAAATAGGAAAGCAATGGATGTAAAACATTATGACTTAGATTAATGTATTCACAACACATGTAAACACTAGGAAAAAACTGTTCCATGCATCATGTGTAAGGCCCTTTCTCGTGTCAAGGTTTGTTTGTCATTGTTTTGTTACACCCGCCCTTTTTGGCTGGTAAATAAGTAAGTGAAAAAAGTGTAAAATCTCCTTACTTCTGAGTTCGATATTGTCTTGTTCACATAATATACTTAACATCTTACAACTTCATACCAATTCAAAGTTAACCCATTTAGATTTGAAAATTATTTAATCAAGGTATAGTTCCCATCTCCTTTGTCCCAAATCGACCACAGAGCCAAAATGCATTGTTTAATCCTTCATTCTCTCGCAGAATACCCAGACAACAAATCCCATCCTGCTACATGGATCACTCTGTGATCCAAGCCAATGTGTTCCAATATGGGTTGAGAATATAGGGATGCTTTTGATAACATGTCAGTGTGCAGTTGTATCGCAACAGAATTGGTTTGGATACCAACTTCCCCTGAAAGGGTGCTAGCCTACTTTCTGTTATCGAACAGGGAAGCAACCTAAAAAGCAAAAGTTTCCAAAACATGGATCTATTAAAGAATGGACACTAGTCATGGGTGATTCATGAATGACTAGTTTTCTTTGAACAAATCTGTTGTGCGATCCCATACCTATGATCCAAATCTGAGAGGGGATCGTACATTTCATCGATTCTTTCTTGGATTTGCAAATGCGCAGTATGTCTAAGATC
>OLKM01007053.1:0-12741 GCA_900291075.1 Melanogrammus aeglefinus | reverse complement strand
GGGCCTGCCCTTGGGGGTCAGGAGGTTCTTCATTCCCTCGTTTCATGAGCGGGTCGTCGTCCGGCCGTGTGTCTGGGCCACCGCCGCCCGGGCCCTCTCTCCGACATGCCCTTTTCTGCTGCAGTGTGCTGCTCTGCCTGAGTCCATCTGATCAAAGTAGTCACTGCATGGCCTGCTCCAAGGATCCCAGCCCTCCCGCTCCTCGTCCTCGCTGGCACACCAACCCCAGTGCGGATCGTTTCTGGCCCATCTTTTGTTGTACATCGCGCACGGGATATTCTGTTTCCATGGAACTCTTTGCTTGCCGATGTACCGCCGGCCGTAGTTCGCCTCGGCCTACGTTGTCGTCCCGTAGTTCCCCTTTAGTTTTTTTTGGCCCTTGGGTGCTCCAGGGCTCTGCGTGCCGGAGTGTACTTCTCCGCTCCTCGCTGGGGCCTGAAAGTGTGGCTGTGAGACTGTTTGTACGCCGGGGCCTCTTTAGGGGCCCTGGGCCCCCTGTGCTCCCCAACCCCAGGAGGCTCAGGATCTCCAGCGTCCTCGCGTCTTTCGCCTTGTCACTGCTTTGCCGTTCGGGTGTGCGGTACCTGTTGTTCTGCCTGGATCCAAGGCTGGGCTGTTTCTGGGTGATTCTGTTGTGCGACCTGGCCAGCCCGCTGCTCTGAGGCAGCGTGGTGTGGCTCCTCGGCTTGCTCCTGTCCTGCGCCTGGAACAGGGCACAGCTTCCTCAAGGGGTATTGGTACTTCTGGGAGAGTCGTTAGGAGCTTGGTGGCATGTCCTGTTGTGGGCTTTCTGTTTGTCCCAGTATTGAAACTGAGAAACCTCCTCTCTGCTCTCTCTTCTGCTCCTCTCCTCCTCTATTTCTCTTTTATCCTCCTCGCTTCAGTTTTCTCCAGCACCTCTCTCTTTCTGCTCCTCCTCCTCCTCTATTTCTCTTTTATCCTCCTCCTCAGTTTTCTCCAGCACCTTTAGAAGGTAGTAGTCCACCAGGTTGGCCATATCCTCTGCGTCTTCTGTAGGTTGGGGGTTGATGGACCTTCTAGCCGAGAGATCTTCTCCATCCTCCTCCTCCACCCCGCGGTCTTCGTCCTCTCCGTCATCACCGTAGTCCAGGACCTGATCGGCCTGGGGTTTGCTGCTCCGCTCCTCCTCCTCCTCCTCCTCCTCGTCTCCCTCCACCTCCTCCTCCCCCCCCCGCCTTAGCGGAGCCCAGTCGACCAGCCCTCTGGTCACCTTGTCGTATGCCAGACTCCTCATGTTGAGCTTCTCCTTCTGTTGGCCTTCCTCCCCGTCCCCCCTCTCCTCCTCCTCTTCCTTCCCCCCAGTGGCCAGCCTCTCCACCTCGTCGAAGATGGACTGCAGCGTGGCCAGCTTCTGCGGCGTGTACTGCTCCCCCACGCCCTCGCCTGTGCGCCTGACGAGGGGGTTGCCTCGCTCGCCACCTTCCCCCTCCTCAGCGGCAGCCCCCTGCTCTTCGTGTGCCCCCTCCTCCTCTTTTCCCTTCTCGCCGTCCTCCTCCTCAAACATCATGCGTGTGGCCTCGTGCGACGCGGCAGCCCTTTCGCCCAGCCTGAGCCCCGGGCCTCGGCCCCACGCCGGCTGGTGGGCCGTGTTGGCGGGTCCCGTACGCTCCAGGGCGCGCAGCACTGCCTGGAACCACTCCTGGGTCTTGTCCCCCTGCTCCGGAATCTCCTCCCCCTCCAACTCCTCCTCTTCCTCTTCCTCCGCCCCCCCCTTCCTCTGCCACCCCGGCCGCTCCTCTCTTCCTCCCCCCGCTCGGGCCCTGCTCCACAGGGCCCCCTGAGGTCAAGCATGGCCCTGAGGGCCTGGAGCGTTGTCCAGCAGGACCCCCGTCGTAGCCCGGGGCCTCTTGGGGGGCTTCTGGAGCCGCAGGGAGAGCCGGCCCGCGCTCTGCCGGTGGCCGAAGGTTCTCGATGTGTCGCAGGGCTTCCAGCATGTCTGGTCGGGGCCCCGGTGGGGGTTTCCCTGTGGGGCGCTCTCGCTGCCCCCAGTCGGTAAGTCCTAAAACGAGGCCCCTCGCCGCTGTCCAGAGAGCTGAGGAGGAGCAGCGGCGGAGGAGGGGAGCCAAGGCGGAGGAGCAAGAGGCCCCCTGAGGCGGGGGGGGGAGGTGGGCCGGGAGGACATAGTCTCGCCCTGGGAAAGGACAGAGAGACGCAGCAGTCAAGATGGAGTGTTTAGGTGGTCATTATCTATCAAAACACTTTACAATAATGATACACTAATCAACCATTAACCAACACTAGTCAATGCAGCAATTAGTATCATTATATATTATACATAGGGGTTAGGGTTAAGGTTAAGGTAACCCTTACCCTCACCCTATTAAATACCTTTGGTAAACATGATTTAACCATGATTCAATGATAACTAGACCATTAGTTAACTGTAAATCAACTGTTAATTGTAATTAATTGTACAAATTATTTGTAAGTGAATGCTTATACTGCATGAACCACATTCATTAATTGTTTATTAATGTACACTTGTGGTAAAATGTTACCCAAAAAGGGTAGGATTTTCCTTCTGAAATATTTGACTCCTGTTATTACCTTGCTTCATTGTTCTAGGTGAGTGAATTGTTGAGGTTACTGTTCTAGGTGATGTGCTCGTCAGTAAGCCCTCTCAACGTGGCGGCATCACGCCGTCCTTATCCAACAGGAACTGTCTGTTTTGTAAGAAGAATTGTATCTCAGATCTTTCTATATTGTGAATGGGATCCATGTGTGCGGGGTGATGCCCAGCTTGTGTCGGCATATCAACGCCCAGCCTGTTGCTGATACGCAGCATCTGGTGACGGCTGCTCCCAGCAGACACCATGGGCATTCGGCCTGCCTGCAGATCTCATTAGTGCTTCAATTGCTGCTCCCCGGAGTGAGTCACAGCCCTGTTGTCTTGGAAACCCGGCAGGGCTGATGCCTGGCAAAACGCAGACACTCCCATGGCCATTTAGCCCTTACATCCCCTCCTGTAAAACCTCATGTAGCCCCTCAACACAACGTCTAAACCACATCACTTACACATGCAGTCAACTATTTTAATATCCCCTAGTCGATAACCCAATATCTATTTTTTCTGTTTGTATGTATCTTAATATTTCAAGAATAGGTCAAATCTATAATATACTGTATTGATATATATATATATTATATATATATATATTTATATATATATATATATATATATATATATTTATATATATATATATATATATATATATATATATATATATATATATACGATTATTCAGCGTGCCTTCCACATCCCTCTGGAACAAAGCATTCCAAATGGTGCTGAGACGCTGAATAGAGGGAGAGGAGAACTGAGACGTCTGCTTACCTTGTGGTAGTGGTGGTGGTCTTGGAGCCGGGCGGGTGCTGAGCTCCCTCTGGCGGATCTGGTTCAGCTCGAAGGACGGACGCGCTATAAGAGCAGCCGTCTGACGAGTGCGTCACAACGCGCCGAGATGCGCACGACTCCAAACTCTCGCTGTCCCCAAACACGTCAGCGCACACACATACACGCGCGCGCACACACACACGCACACGCACACACACACACACACACACACACACACGCAGAAGTAAACTCTCACGCACACACACGCACGGACACTCAAACGCAAAACAAAACGCGAACGCGCAAACCGTATCCTACTTAGAGCCTTTGAGTAATTAAGTCTTTGGATTAGGAATCAGAATGAACCAGTACTGTATTTATTTAATCAACACTTGAATGGATAATGGTGGGTGGATGTTGTCTTTGGTGGACAAAGACAACAAGGTTTTCGTTTTGATCCGCTGTGATGTATATCGCTGTTAACCCGTTCAGTCTGTTGCGCCGTGATGACGCACAGACCGGCTGGAGCGGCTCGGTGCGTCACCCCGGACCCAAACCTGGACCAGAACCTGTACCCGGACCTGGCTTTACCCGAACTTGGACCCGAACCTCTGGACCTGTACCCCGGACCCCGGGACCTGGACCCGAAGCTGGACCCGAACCTCGGGACCTTGACCCCGGAACTGGACCTGGACCTCGGACCTTAACCCATCTTCGGTACCTGGACCCGAACCTGGACCCAGACCTTGGAAACTGGACCCGAACCTGGACCCAAACCGTGGTACCTTGACCCAAACCTGGACCCGGACCTCGGGACCTGGACCTCGGGACCTGGAACCGATCCTGGAACCGAACATTGGTCCTGGACTCGGAACTGGAACCGAACCTCGGGACCTGGACCCAAACCTGGACCCAGACCCAGACCTGGACCCGACCCTCAGGACCTGTACCCCATCTTCGGTACCTGGACCCGAACCTGATCCCAAACCGTGGTACCGTGACCCAAACCTGGACCCGGACTTGGGGTCCTGGACCCGGGACCTCGGGACCCGGGACCTCGGGACCTGGACCCGATCATTGGTCCTGGACTCGGAACTGGAACCGAACCTCGGAACTGGACCCAAACCTGGACCCAGACCCAGACCTGGACCCGAACCTCGGGACCTGGACCGGACCTTGAGACCTGGACCCGAACTTGGCCAGAACCTCAGGACCTTGGACCCCCGACCTGGAACCCAAACCTTGCGCTACCATGACCCAAACCTGGACCCGGACTTGAGGACCTGGACCCCAACCTGGACCCAAACCTTACTACCATGACCCAAAACCTTGACACGGACTTGAGGACCTGGACCCGAACCTGGAACCGAACCTCGGACCTGGGCCCGGACCTCGGGGGGCGGGACAATGAAACAGGAACACAGCCGCTTTAAAGAGAATGTTTGGTTGTTGTGTTCTTGTGTTACTTCACTAGGTTGTGGGTCCGTGTGTTACTTCACTAGGTTGTGTGTCCATGTGTTACTTCACTAGGTAGTGTGTCTGTCTGTTACTTCACTATGTTGTGTGCCGTGTGTTACTTCACTAGGTTGTGTGTCCCTGTGTTACTTCACTAGGTAGTGTGTCCTCCGTGTGTTACTTCATGTCTGTGTGCTACTTCACTAAGTTGTTTGTCCGTGTGTTACTTCACTAGGTTATGGGTGTGTTATTTCACTAGGTAGTGTGTCCGTGTGTTATTTCACTACGTAGCGTGTCTGTGTGTTATTTCACTAGTTTCTGTGTCCGTACGTTACTTCACTAGGTTGTGTGTCTGTGTGTTGCCTCACTAGATTGTGTGTCCGTGTGTTACTTCACTAGGTTCTGTGTCTGTGTGTAATTTCACTAGGTTCTGTATCTGTGTCTTACTTCACTAGGTTGTGTGTCCATGTGTTACTTCACTAGGTTGTGTGTCTGTGTGTTACTTCACTAGGTTGGGTGTCCGTGTGTTACTTCACTAGTGTGTGTCCGTGTGTAACCTCACTAGGCTGTGTGCTCTGCTTACTTCAATAGGTTGTGTGTCCATGTGTTAATTCATTAGGTTGTATGTCCGTGTGCTACTTTCACTAGGTTGTGTGTCCATGTGTTACTTCACTAGGTTTGTGAGTCTATGTTTAACTTCACTAAATAGTGTGCCTGTGTTATTGCACATAGTTGTGTGACTGTGTGTTCCTTCACTAACGACGTTGTCTACAGAATGTTCGTGCAGGACCATGGATCTTCTCAATGGTTCTACTCTTTTGGATCTTTCATTCCAGTGAATTGCTATATGAAGGTATTATTTATGAAGGTATTATTGTAAAAGACTTAGCACCTGTAACTGCAGAATTTGAATGCGTACACTAAAGTCACAGTAAATTTGAAGTCGTATATATTTATTTTGCATGTGTACTCTAAAGTCACAAATGTGTAACAATAGCCTACATTTGAAGTAGGCTACATTTGAATATTTTTTCTACCATTTTAAACACAAAATAGGGCCTACGAGAAGGCCTACGCCAATCTGTGTTACAGGTGCACAAATCCTATTGCTACAGTAATTGCAGCGCAGTTGGTGCAAAACACATTCACACACCCGTGTTTCATAATCTGAGAACATGCCCAAAACTCGTAAACCCAAATTTGAACTAATGCATCAGAAGTTGCACATTTGTGAAAAACGTCCTCACAAATACAATTATAAAGAACACAATGTTGATTCAGCATTTTAATGAGCGTGGACAAATCCATTGTTACAACTGCAAAGGCATATTTATTTTGCATGTGTTACAGCTAGTAGTCACTTAATGTGTGTTACAGTACCCTACACTTGATTTAGGCCACATAAGAGGATTTTTTTTCGAATTTTAGTCGTTCGTTCGTGCTTCAGTCGAGTTTCCGGTAGCACTAACTCCACTGAGTCTGCACCTTCTGACTGACTTCGTTCGTTCGTTCAGTGGAGTTTACGGTGAATCGAATGGTGAACGAGACGAACGAGAGAAACAAACCGGTTCGTTTCGTTCGTCCTAAAGACGGTTCGCGAACGAACGAGCCAACACTACATTTACATTTACATTTAGGGCATTTAGCAGACGCTTTTATCCAAAGCGACTTACAATAAATACATTTGTCATAAGAAGTGCAACAATATATCGCTATCGGTACATTAAGGATGTTCATAGAACCAAGTGCAAGTACAACAATCACGAGGCTAACCAATTCCCTGTGTGGGTTTTTTTGCAGGTAGTTTTGCAACACGTCTAGGTAACAAGGAGGGGTGAAGAGGGCGTCCTACTGAACAGAGGTGGGTATCCTACATTATGTTGTACCAATACAGTGTACAAAGGTGACCAGAGGGGAGAGGGTGGCTATGCAGAGTCGAGATGGACTCTGAACAGGTGAGTCTTGAGTCTTTTTCGGAAGACAGTGAGCGACTCTGCGGTCCTGAGAACGGCAGGGATCTAGTTCCACCACTGAGGCCAAAAAACCGAGAAGAGTTGTGACTTTGCTGAATGACCTTTGTTAGCTCTTATCGATGGCGGTACCAGACGTCCAGCTGAGGTAGTTGAACAGAGCGCTCGAGCTGGGGTGTGTGGCTTTAGCAATTCTTGGAGGTAGGCAGGGGCAGTTCCATCGACTGCCTTGTATGCCAGAACCATCGTCTTAAATTTGATGCGAGGTACTACAGGGAGCCAGTGGAGGTCCCGGAAGAGGGGGGTCACATGGGAGAACTTCGGTAGGTTGAACACGAGGCGCGCTGCCGCATTCTGGATGCACTGCAAAGGTTTAATTGCAGAGGCAGGAAGTCCAGCCAGGACTGAGTTGCAGTAGTCAAGGCGGGAGATGACCAGTGATTGGACTAGAAGCTGAGCTGCTTCCCTTGTGGAGGAAGGGCCGGATTCTGGTGGATGTTGTAAAGTGCAAATCTGCAGGATCAGGCCACCGCAGTGATGTTTGCGGTGCAGCATAACTGATTGTCCAATACCACACCGAGGTTTCTGGCAGTTGGAGAAGGAGATACAGTGATGTTCTCAACGGTGACCAGTAAGTCCATGTGTGGGCAATCTTTCCCTGGGATTAGGAGGAGCTCGGTTTTGTTGAGGTTAAGCCTCAGGTGATGGGCAGTTGTCCAGGTGCTGACGTCCGCCAGACATTCCGATATGCGTGTTGCAATCAGGGCTTTATCCGATGAGGGGAAAGAGAGGAATAGCTGAGTGTCGTCAGCATAGCAGTGATAAGAAAAGCCATGTGACGCAATTACAGAGCCCAGAGATCTGGTATAGAGGGAGAACCGAAGAGGCCCAAGTACAGAGCCTTGGGGGACCCCAGTTTGAAGCGTGCAAGGTTTGGACAAGGAGCCATTCCATGTCACTTGATAGGTGCGGTTCATCAGGTAGGATGTGAACCAGGAAAGAGCAGATTCAGTGATGCCAAGTTCAGCAAGAGTGGCAAGGAGGATCTGGTGGTTCACCGTGTCAAATGCTGCGGACAGGTCGAGGAGAATAAGAACCGATGAGAGGGAAGAGGCTCTGGCAGCACGGAGGGACTCAGTCACCGCGAGGAGAGCCGTCTCAGTAGGAAGTGTGCCTTTCTGAAGCCTGACTGGTGAGGGGTCAAGCAGGTTGTTAGAATGAGAGATAGGAGGACAGTTGGTTAGCAATGGCACGTTCCAGTGTTTAGAGAGGAAGGATAACGAACGAATCAGTTCGAAGTTCACGAATGCTCAGGACGAATAAACGAAATTGGTTTTTCTGACGAGAGAGGCTTTATTCTAGCAGTCTTGAAGCATTCGTTCTCGGAACAATGCCTGCAAGGAGGGAGGAGTTGATAAGTGAGGTGAGAAATGGCAGGATGTTGCTTGAGACACCCTGGAGGAGAGAGGAGGGGATAGCATCAAGGGGGCAGGTGTTGGCATGGTTAGATGTTATTATTCCGTTGACCTCATCAGAGGGGAGAGGGCTAAATTGGGTAAAGACGGAGGAGGAGGAGATTGGTGGAGGGAGGGATGAAAGAGGAGCTGATTTCTTTCACTTTCTGGGTAAAGTAGGTAACAAAGTCGTCAGCAGTGAGGCAGGAAGGAGGTGGGGGCTAGGGAGGTTTGAGGAGGGTCGAAAACAGGGCAAACAGTTTCCTGGGGTTTGAGGCGGAGGAGTTGATTTTGGTCCGGTAGAAGGCAGATTTGGTTGTTGACACACTAGAGGTGAAATCAGAAAGAAGGAAAAGATAGTGGGATAGATCATTAGGACAGTCGGATCTCTTCCATTTCCTCTCAGCTGCCCGCAACTTTGTTCTACAAGTCCGCAGAGGATCGGACAGCCAAGGAGGGGGGGGTGAGGATCGCGCTGGTCTGGAGTGGAAGGGACAGAGGGAATCCAAGGAGGAGGAGAGGGAGGATAGCAGAGTGTCTGAAGATTCATCTGTAGATAGTTGAGAGAATCGTTCGATAGAAGGTAGTGAAGACAGAACAGTAGAGGCGAAGGTAGAGGGAGAGAGGGATTTAAGGTTACGGCGAGTGGTGACAATACAGGGACTAGAGAGGCTGGGGGGAGAGGATTTCAAGGGGAGAGAAAAATCAACAAAGTGATGGTCAGACACGGGGAGCGGAGTAACGGAGAGAGCAGAGGTGCCGCAGGACCTAGTGAATATTAGGTCAAGCTGGTTCCCGGCCCTGTGTGTGGGAGGAGAAGGGGTTTGTGTTAAGTCGAAGGTGGCGAAAAAGTTGGTTAGTTCAGGTGAGTGCAACTTAGCAGTTTGTTCACTGTGGTTCAGTGATGAGGCGGGGTCGACTGAGAAATGGCTTTACGGTATACTTTCAACATAGTGTACATATTTATTATTTGAAATTTGTCCCAGCCTTTATACCACAGATACTATAGGGTCTATAGCATATGACCGCGTTTTCTGATTACAGTTTAATGCATTTTTCACAATTAACCAGCTCTCGTTTGGAAGGCATTGTTAATTTTGGCAGCTAGATTTAGTCTATGGCTGCACAGGGTTCTGTTTATGAGAGCCTAAAAAACCCAGGACCCCCACCATCATTGCTTAATCAAGTCTATTATCTTGCTGATACGTTAAACATCCAATAATCAACTACGCCCCCATCCCCCTGCGTTTGGTTAAAGTTGTAATGTTGACGTTTGAGAATGAGAACGAGGTTCTGAGAACCGTGCATTCCATGATTCGATTCACCGCTACCGGAAACTCGACTGAACGAACGAACGAACGATTCGCGAACGACTCCCCTTGGCGAACTGAATGACGCGAACTGAATCACGGAAACTAATCACTAAATCCAAGCCTAGGGCAAACAACTTTGAGCTACATACGCCGTCCATTGATTGGTCGACAGAATCGTCACTTCCGTGCAACAGGGGGATAATAACAAACAAACACAGTAACCGCAAGGTATTTCTGAAAGCTTTGTTCATTGAAGAAAATGTTGGGCAAAAGTTTGGCGTCCTTCCAAGATATCCTACATTGTTGCTCTTTGTTCATTGTGTCGCATTTCCTTTTTTTCCTTGGATTTATTATCAGGCTACACTGTGTCAGGCTGAGGTCACAATGCTAACATAGCTACCGTGGCTATCGCCATCCGGCTTAAACCCCGCCCTACCATAAGGATACTGTCGGCGGTGGAAACGCGAGTCGTAACTGAGCTGGGCTATACCGCACCGTCACTAACTGGGCTGAGGTGTGGTGGGCCGAAGCGCACCCACCGTTTGAAATGTGCTATTTGAGACCAGGGGACCAGAGTAGCGGAAACCAGGACAAAATGGTGGATTTGAACCCCTTTCTTCCTTAGCTTAGACACACACACACACACATGCAAGCATGCACACACCCACACGCACACACACACATGCACGCATGCAAGCACCCACATACAAACATTCACACAATCACGCACGCACAAACTCACAAGCAAGCATGCACACATGCACCACCCACGTGCACACACACGCAGGTGTGAATGCAAGCACGCACACACACAGAAACGTGTGTGAACGTCAGATACAGCCGAGACTTTTCTACCTAATTGCATGTGGAAGGTTTACTGGTAAACAGAAACCAATTACTGCTCCACATCCCCCACCCCAGTCCCCTCTCCATGCCAGGCACCACTCTCTCTTCACTCTGAGTCCCCCCGTCCCCTCTCCACACCAGGCACCACTCTCTCTTTCACTCTGTGTCCCCCGTCCTCCTCCCACCTAAACCACCGAATAGCTTGTTTGTATAGGTTGTCCACAACTAATGTATAATCGATTTAGGCCCTATGGACTGTTCTAGAAACAGCAATACGTCATGTAGTTCAAGGTTCTTTCTGCCCAAAACAAATGGATTATAATCTTATAATCTCAGTATGAGGTTTAGTTTATTAGTGGATGCAGCGTTTTCTACCGTTGCCATGGGGATTCATATGGATGCTGCTACCCCCTCAGTCGCTCAGTCTTATGTGATTTGAATCAATATCTTTACGCCATGCACTCCTCAGGGGTATTTCATAGACCCAGGGGTGGCATGTCTGCTTCTCTGGGATGGACCGGGACCACGTGTTTGGTAGTGCAACCCAGAAGTTTATCTTCTCTTTGCTTCGGCCCGAAAAAACATGACCAATAATGGAATGCTATAATTCTAGCCGTGCAGGAAGTGATGTCATTAGGTGACAGAAGTCGAGGACACCTTAGCGTGAGCTAGAGACCTGGGGTCTCCTGATACGTGAAAGAGGACATAGAATATCCAATGTGGGGACTCTGGCCCTGCAGTGCTTCACAAAGCATTGTGAAATGCGGCGTTGATAGACGTCGGAAATATGAGGCCTTGCAATAAATGGATATGAAGTCATTGGAGTTCGGGAGTGGGATGGCTGTGTGAGAACCCAGAGTCTCTGGAAGCCCCCCTCTCTGCTGACCCCCATCCGGACCAGAAGACGCAGACGGAGGAAGCAAAGCGAACATCAAGCTTCTCTGTGATCCACAGAAACACGTCCTCCTGGTCCGTCCCAAAGAAGAGGAATAAAGATCGAGGTTTTTATTGAGATCACATCATCAGTTGCATAAAAGAAGACATAGCAGCTTAGCTGACTAATGTTACACAACGCAAAGATGTTGACTCAAACAACATGAAACTTCCTGGGTTCATGGGGTAGCCATCTTTATGATTCACCATGGCAACGATAGGAAGCGTTGCATTCACTAACAAACTAAAGATTATATACATTCACTGACTGAAGATTATTAAATAAATCTTGACTTTCTAGAAATGCTAGGGCCCAAATATGAGAGAGAATTACCGACTGTGAACTGTTGCAATGAGACCTGGGGACACACTCAGGTTTATTTCATGAAACTTTCAAATTTATTTTCATGGCCATGCAGGTAAGAGGTTGTCTATGATTAAGAAAGAAAAATAAAGCAACTCTACAGCTTCTACCGATACTCATGTATTCATCTCTGCCAACCGCTTGTTTTCTTAGTATTCTCTTTTTGAGATTCTTTGCTCATTGAATGCACAGAATAGAGCATCTCGTTGGGTCCGAACCTAGGAATAAGAAAGCAATAAACTATGAGCCTTGGCTTCAAGAAGAGATGGGAGGGAAGGCTTTACTGTGTGCTTTATTATATGAGAGATTATGAAATTTGTTATTTTTCATCCCTTAAAATAGATCCTCCATCGTCTTCTTCCTCTAGCTTTTCTCACCTCTCACCTCTTCTCCCCTACCCTCCTCCTCCTCTTCTCTTACCCTGCTCCTCTCCGCCTCACATCATCCTCCTCCCCTCCTCCTTCTTCTTCTCCTCTACTCCTCCTCCTCTCCTCTTCCCCTCCTCCTCTTCCTCTTCTCCTACCCTCCTCCTCTCCCTCTTTCTCCTCTCCTGGACTCTTTTTGTTGTCTGCATCTTGCCTGACTCCACCTCCCTGGTTGTCTCTGGCCTGCGTTTTAATGCTGAAACTATCTTAAAATGTTGCTTTTTCCAATCTGAATCATAATGATTGTCATCCATTTTGTTTTGGCTGACTGTTTCTAGCACAGTCCAAAGGGGGCTGTTCATACAGTCGTTTTGGACGACCTACATAAACATTCTATTCTGTAGTTTAGGTAGAGATCACGTTGGATTCTTCTTCACATAACTCAAAAGGCAGTTAGCGATAAGCCTGGGTGAGCTTTAGGAGGGGCTGGATATAGCAACAAATGGCTGTTTTCAACTCATTCAGCGTTGAGTACAGTTACTTCATTACTTACTTACCAGTATTTACTCACTTACCATCTTCCTGAGGGCTATGCAAACCTAAATACTGTCTCTGGACCTACTACAACGTTGGATAGACCAGACGAACAAAGGTCCTAGGAATTATTATTTGAATCTTGACTTTCT
>OLKM01007052.1:0-12742 GCA_900291075.1 Melanogrammus aeglefinus | reverse complement strand
ATCTTCCTCCCACCCGTTTGCCGATGCTCTAAGAGCTCCGGCTAGTTCGGATCGCTCTCTGATCTGCGTTCCTCCAGAGAGGTGCAGTCGACGGACCGACACGAGAGAGAGGCAGAACCGGGAGAGTGTACTCCGCAGCCAGAGGGACGAAGTACCTGGAGCAAGTGTGTGAGTATGCGCGCGTCGGCAAGCCTTGTCAATCTAATTACCATTCTTGTGGAACGCTGGAGGCAACGGCACACTGAAGATCGATCCCTAACCAGCTGGCGCTGAGTCAAGGCGCGGAATCCATCCTCTCCTCTCTCTCTCTCTCTCGTCTCTCTCTCGGATCTAGTCTCTCTCTCTTCTCTCTCTCCTCTCTCTCCTCTCTCTCTCTTCTCTCTCTCTCTCTCTCGCTCTCCTTTTCTCATCTTTTCTCTCTGCGTCTCTGCTCTCCTCCTAGTCTCTCCGTTCGATCTGTCTCTCTTCTAACCTCCCTCCTCTCTCTCTCGATCTGCCTCCCACCTCCGCCTCCCTCACAGGCACATCACTCACTCACACTTCCAAAACACACACTACAGACGCACGCACGAAAACTCACAGGTTTTCTGGTGGGGGTTTTTTTTGCTTTATTTGTGACGCTTTTCCGTGCTTTTTAGCGTTTTGGGCCTTTAACCAGTTGCGCGTCCTAACCGTGCAATGTGTCGTACTTCCCTTTGCTCGGTTCATAACACCGGGACCCACACCGCACCGATCTTAGCTGTGTTTATTGTGTTATCCATTGCTTGTTATCGCGGTGTTTGTGTTACAGAAGCAGGACAAGGCTCTGAAGGCTCCCTCAGACATGATACCTAAACCAACCAGGAGCTGAATGGGCCGAGGCGCTGTAGGAACCGACCTTGGCCTGACCCTTATCAACGAACTTCTAGCGTCTGGTGCCTCTGAACCGACTGCACGGACATGAGGGCCAAGGTCGTGCGTCACCTGAACCTGTTCTCCTCGGGTCCAGAAATAGATCCTGTGGATGCGGACACGGATTGGATAAAAATCTGGAAATGGCTTTTTTAAACAGCAGCAACAAGAAGCGAATTTCAAATTTAAAAATTCAGCATTTCATGTTAATCGAGTCCTTACATTGATCTGGTCACCAATCCTTGCCCCCCAACAGTTTCAAAAATTTGAACTCGGTTGGGATCAATTTGATCCAAGAAACAGCGGATTTTCCTGATCCCATCGGAGGAGTGCGACTTCAGTGGTTAGCCTGAAATGGTATTTGGCGTCACAGTGATCCAATCAATGTTCCTTTAAATAACTGGCAAAAAATGTAAGATGGATCAGCTGAATTCCTGGAATAGGCAAAACATGGGGGGGTTTTTTTTTCCCCCCAGAAAATTTTTTTTTTTTTTTTCTTATTTGTTTCCGGATTAAATTGATCAAGATTACATTTTTGGAAAAAACTTAGGCGCCTCTGGATTTAAGTCAAGTAGCTTTCTAAATTGTTCTATGCACAGACATTACTACACAGAAGCAAATTATGAGAGGATAAGACGTTTCCTCAACCCTATCCCAGCGGTGGAGCGACGGATAAAATCTGCACAGGCACAGGCAGATAAACGACATTTTCTCTCCCGACTCACAAAGCTAACGACCAAACTTCTAAATGCTTGATCACTAACTAAATAAGAGCGATTTACTAATTCCTAAAAGGGAAAAAGTCCTCCACAGGGGGAGTTTGCGGGGCCGATGAAACGGCCCTCAATAAGGGCGTCGAAACACGCCTCCACACTAGTGGCGCCTCAAAGCTTTCTTTTATTGCCGCTAACAGAAAGCATGTTGACGTCAGACTGCCATATGTGAGTCGCAGTGCCAACAGCAGGGCAATAGTTCCCGACCTCCTACGTCATTCAAAAAATGTATTCTTTATCAAAATGATTTGCAGCTAAGGAGTATGGAGTTTCCCATCGCCCATGCCCATGCGCGAGGCCTGGGAACCTAGCCATTCGACCACCTCTCCCGGCTTCGATAGCGCTCACGAGATGTGACCAGCAGAAGAGGGACGGGGTCTCCTGCAAGAAGGAGGACAAGTCCAGATCCCTGGAGAACTTCCTGTCCAGGTGAGACCAGGGGCCGTGTGGTAAGGGGCGCTTTAAAAATCGAAATCAAAATGACAAAAATCAATGGTTTAAAAATACGGTGTCTTGTTGTCCATATGACGCTTTGGTCAGGTTTATACTTGCATTTTGGTACTTAGAAATAGTACATGAGGCTAGAATTGCCTGCTCCAAGAGTCCCTTGCATCACTGTTACCTTATGGGCAAGAGATTCAAGACTCAGTTGCACGTACTTATTGCATGTTTGTAAGTCCTGGCACCTAATCTACGCACTTATTGTATGCTGTACGTCCTTGCACTAAATGTACACACTTATTGCGTGTTTGTACATCCTGGCACTTCATGTACGCACCTATTGTATGTTGTACGTCCTGGCACTTTTAAATATCACTGAGCATCGTGAGTGTCTTTGTTTGTGTTTATTAAACGTTGGGTTTCCAGGTTCCGTTGGAGACGGAGAATCTTCATCATCTCCACCCCTGATGACGAGGAGTGGGCCTATCAGCAGCAGCTCTACAGCCTGACCAGTCAGACCTGTAACCTGGGTGAGTTCCCCCTTAAACTAACCCAACACAACCCAACCCAACACGACACAACACAACACGACCCAACGCAACACAAAACGACACTAAACTACACAACACGACACGACGCAAAAAAATAAACAGAGAGGATCATTCATCCCCTTGGTGTCTGGGAATGTTTACCACCGATCTACGGCGGAGAATGTTACACCACGGCCCCTCCCTCAGCCCCCCCCCCTGACCCCCCCAACCTCCCTCACCCCCCCCTGACCCCCCCCAACCTCCCTCACCCCCTCCTTAGCTCGCCCTCTCGCTCGCCCTCTCGCTCTCCCTGCCTGGCTTTATTGATGCTGTCTTGGCTTTTTCCCCAGTAAAGAGTGACGCCTCTGGTGGTGTGTCCGGTTTGTGTGTCTCTTGCTGTGGTTGTCTCTCGGTAGTGTGTGTCTGGTTGTGTGTCTCTGGCTGTTGTGCATGTCTCTTGGTTGTGTGTCTCTGGTTATTATGTTCTGGTTGTGTGTGTCTTCTGGTTGTGTGTCTCTGGTTGTGTGTCTCTGGTTGTGTGTCTGTGGTGTTGTCTCTGGTTGTGTGTTCTCTGTGTTGTTTGTCTCTGGTTGTGTGTCTCTCTGGTTGTGTGTATTTTTTCTGGTTGTGTTGTCTCTGGTTGTGTGTCTCTGGTTGTGTGTCTCTGGTTGTGTGTCTCTGGTGGTGTGTCTGGTTGTGTGTGTCTCTGGTTGTGTGTCTCTGGTTGTGTGTCTCTGGTGGTGTGTCTGGTTGTGTGTCTCTGGTGGTGTGTCTGGTTGTGTGTCTCTGGTTGTGTGTCTCTGGTTGTGTGTCTCTGGTTGTGTGTCTCTGGTTGTGTGTCTCTGGTGGTGTGTCTGGTTGTGTGTCTCTGGTGGTGTGTCTGGTTGTGTGTCTCTGGTTATATGTCTGGTTGTGTGTCTCTGGTTGTGTGTCTCTGGTTGTGTGTCTCTGGTTGTGTGTCACTTCGCTGTGCATACGGTCTGGTTCTCATCAGTGACTGTTAAACTAAGGGGTTTCAGACTGCAGAGTAAATACCGAGCATTCTGCTGGAGTCTCACGGGCTCAGAGCTCTGAGGAGACAGAGTCAGTCCCTCCATCACCGTCTGCTCTCTAACAAACACACACCCTCTCTCTCTCTCTCTCTCTCTCTGTCTGTCTGTCTGTCTGTCTGTCTGTCTGTCTGTCTGTCTGTCTGTCTGTCTGTCTGTCTGTCTGTCTGTCTGTGTGTGTCTGTCTGTGTCTGTCTCTGTCTCTCTCTCTGTCTCTGTCTGTGTGTGTATCTCTCTCTCTCTCTCTCTCTCTCTCTCTCTCTCTCTCTCTCTCTCTCTGCTCTATCTATCTATCTCTCTCTCTCTCTCTCTCTCTCTCTCTCTCTCTCTCTCTCTCTCTCTTGTCTTGTCTGTCTGTCTGTCTGTCTGTCTGTCTGTACTCTGTTTCACTGCTGTGTCTGTTGTGTGTGTATTCTCATCCTCTCTCTCTGTCTCGCTCTCTTGCTCTATCTGTGTCTCTCTCTCTCTCTCTGCTATCTCTCTCTCTCTCTCTCTCTTCTCTCTCTCTCTCTCTCACGCGATCTCCTTTCTCAAAAACACACCTTTTCTCTGTCTGTCTCTTGCTCTATCTGTGTCTCTGTCTCTGTGTGTGTGTATCTCTCTCTCTCTCTCTCTCTCTCTCTCTCTCTCTCTCTCTCTCTCTCTCTCTCTCTCTCTCTCTCTCTCTCTCTCTCTCTCTCTCACGCGATCTCCTTTCTCAAAAACACACCTTTTTTCTGTCTGTCTCTTGCTCTATCTGTGTCTCTGTCTCTGTTTGTCTCTCTCTCTCTCTCTCTCTCTCTCTCTCTCTCTCTCTCTCTCTCTCTCTCTCTCTCTCTCTCTCTCTCTCTCTCTCTCTCTCTCTCTCTCTCTCTCTCTCTCTCTCTCTCTCTCTCTCTCTCTCTCTCCACCTCTCTGCGGTGAGCTTAATCACAAAAATACGGTAAATGTGGCGTCCCTACTGCGGTCTGGCGCACATTCTTTCCGTAGGATTCGACTCAACCCATTCTGTGTTTTAATGAGGTGAAGGCTAAACGACTTTGTGAGAAGCTATTGTTCTGTTTTCGCAGTCTTGTCTGTTCTCAAATGAATAACGTACGAAATAAAAAACAGAAGCCTGAAGACCTACCTGGAAATTAACTTTAGAGAAGTTTAGGAGACCGTCATTACATTTACATTCAGTGAATTTAGCTGCTTTTTGTCTTGTACTGTGTTCTCTAGTTTGGTTTTGTGTTGTTTAGTTTTGTGTTGTTTGTTGCATTGTGTCGTATCGCGTCATGTCGGGTTGTGTTGTTGTATTGCGTAGGTTTGTGTTGAGTCATGTTTTGTTGTGTCGTTTTGTTTAGCCTTGTCTCTTGTTGTGTTGTTTCATGTTGTGCTTTGTGCTGTGTAGTTTTGTGTTGTGTCGAGTCGTGTTTTGTTGTGGCGTTTGGTGAGGTTTGGTCTCTTGTCGTGTTGTGTAGTTTTGTGTCGTGTAGTTATGTGTTGTGTTGTATTGTATTGTTGCATTGTGTTGTATCGTGTCACATCAGGTTGTGTTGTCGTATTGTGTGTCGAGTCGTGTTGTGTTATGTTGTGTTGTGTCGTGTTGTGTAACCCCTAACCTCTCTCGTTCCCCAGGCCTGCGCCACATGTCCGTTCTGAAGCTGGCCGGGAAGGAGACGGAGCTTATGGGCGGAACCCTGGAGCTCTATCCAATCAACGGTGAGACACTAATGATGCGCTGATGCAGCGTTGCCAGATTGGGCCGGTCTGATGCACTGTTGCCAGATGGGTTGCCAGATTGGGCTGGGAAATCTGGCCCAATCTGGCAAATTTGAACCTCCGGCACCTGTTGTACCGTGTCCTGTGTTGTTGTGTGGTGTCATGTTGTTTCACGTTGTGTTGTGTTGTGGCGTTGTGGAACCACTCAGCACACGTGACTTCCTCCCCCTTCCAGGCAGCTCCAGCGTCGACCGCGAGGAGCTCTCGCCGCCGCTGGTGACCGACCTCCGGAACTACTTCCAGGTGAGCGCCGAGTACTTCTCCATGCTGCTGGTCGGGAAGGACGGGAACGTCAAGTCCTGGTACCCGTCCCCCATGTGGTCCATGGAGCCCGTCTACGACCTGGTCGACTCCATGCAACTGCGGCGTCAGGAGATGGCCATCCAGCAGTCGCTGGGGATGCGCTGCCCCGACGACGACGGCCGAGAGCGAGAGCACGACGGATACGGTCACCGCGGTTACGGTTACTAGGCGGGGAGTGTCGGTTGTGGGTGGCATGGGGGTGTTGTAAGGAGGATGGATGCGGTCATCGTGGTTACGTTTACTAGGCATGTGTGTGTGTGTGTGTGTGTGTTTACACACTATGTTTTGAGTGACGTGTGCTGACAACACAACACAGAACTACACTACCCAATCAAACACGGTCGACCGTCGTCGTAGTTACGGTTACAACACGATTCTGGTCATAGTGGGTGTCTTGACGCTCAGTGGATTGGATGGGGGCGTCACCCCAGACGATGAATACGGTCACCGTGGTTAGGGTTGCTAGTTGACCATGCTGGCGTGTGTCGTGTCGGTTGATCGGATTCGGGGGGGGTTGTGACTGGACGACGGGTAAAGTCACCACGGACACGACTCGGACGAATTCGGTTACCGCAGTTACGGTTGCTAGGTGACTGTGCTGCGTGTGTCGATTGACCATATGTTTTTATCAATGTTTAAGGCTCAGGGTACGATTTGTATTTTAAGTGCTTTCCAGAATGTGGTTGTAATGATTTGAGTGTTTATTTTTGTATTGTTGTGTACTTAAATATATTCATACAACATCGTATAGATGTATTTTGATGTTGTTGGACGATGTCAAGCTCAGGCTTTATGTACTGTTTCTGGAATCTGAATCTCTGAATAAAAACGTTGCTTTGTTTTCACATCCATGGTTCGAGCTAAATGTTTCTATATATATATATTTAGATACAATTCAATGGGTAATTGTTCCAATTCGTATTTAAGTATTTGTAAATCTTTATTTGAATTGGGCTGCATGTAGATTACACTACTTAAAATAAATGCATTTTTGCCTTATTTTTCTTCTATCAAACTTAACTCTTTTCCGAATAGCCGACATTAAGGCCCATAACTTTTTTAACAAATTAACTATATGACAATGATAACATTGCTAAAATAATACTACTGTTATCAATTACAGACTCCGCCTCTATCCGCTCCCTGCCTTTTGTAAACAATCCCGACTCTCGATCGCCATTCTCGCGGAACCGACTCTCGGCTGCCAGTTCTTGCGATACTTCAACAGCGGAAGGGACTCTCTGCTTCAAGTTCTCGCGATACTGCAACAGCGGAAGGAGATCCTGGTCTGACAGATCATGTGACCCTCCCTCAGCGAGCACACACACACAAACATACACCCATACCACCGCGTTTGGGTCCTGGTTGATCTACTACGGTTCCGCGATGCAGAACGTGTTTAACTCGGTGAAGGGTACGGCGCTGGGCGTCGCGGAGTTCCTAACCCCGGTGTTGAAGGTAAGAGACCCGCTCGGACCCGGAGCCACCACCTCTCTCACACACACACACACACACACACACACACACACACACACACACACACACACACACACACACACACACACACACACTGTCAAAACATTCACACACTAATGTAACACACTAATGACACGCACACCAATGTAACATACACACACACACACACACACACACGCACACGCACACGCACACGCACACTAATGTAACACACTAGGTAAGAGACACCGTCCAGCTCGGAGCTACCACCTCACCTCACACACACACTGTAAAAACACACACACACACTGTCAAAACATACACACACTAATGACCCACACACAAACACACTGTCCAAACATACACACACTAATAACACACACACACACACACACACACACACACACACACACACACACACACACACACACACACACACATACACACACACACACACACACACACACACACTTTCCAAACATGCACACACTAATGACACTCAAACACACACGGTCAAAACATGCACACATACTTATACAACACACACACACTAATGTAACACACTAGTAATGACACACACACAAAAACATAAAAAACCAAACACAGACTAATGCCTAAGACACAATAATGAAACACAATAATGTAACACCCACACACTAGTGTAACACACACACACACACAAATGTAACACACTAATGTCGTTGCTACAGATCATGTTGTGTGTTTTTGTTTCACCCAAAGGAATCCAAATTCAAAGAGACCGGGGTCATCACACCAGAGGAGGTGAGAACACACTACATCGAATTCTTAACACATCAACCTGTCTTGTCATGCATACCTCCATTTTTACAACGTTAACTAGAGTATTATTCATTAACGTTATCTATTCATCAACCTTTGATTCTTCTATTAGTTTGTAGCTGCTGGCGATCACCTGGTCCACCACTGTCCCACATGGAAATGGTGAGGGTCTGTTTGGTGTCTTCTCTGTGGTAGAGGAGGTCTCTCGTGTGCCTAGGAGGTCTGTGGACCTTCCCTGTGGTAGAGGAGGCTCTTTCTCTACTAAGGTCACGTGATTTAAAGCAGTTCACAGCAGGGTGTCAATAGTTGAGGCCTGTCAGTCACGTGTGACGCGTCCAGTGTTTGTTTGGAGGAAGTTAATTTGAAACCGCTCCTGTTGTTCACTAACGATGTGGTCCTCATCAATCAGAGTCTTGCATAATTCCAAGTGGTAAGAATATCACGCAATTACACGTTTGCGTATTTTCTAGAGCTCAATCTTGTGTGAATGAGGTAATTTGAGGTCAATTGCAGGAGATTTGTCGAGGACAAAATCAAACCATCTACATACTCTGCAATCCCCCTCGCCGCGGTCATCCTAACTTTGGATTGAAATACCGCAGTGCGAAATTTAAACCGTGTCAAACTGGAAAAATTAACTTAGTCTCTGCTTTATTAAGACCACATTATTCAAGCTAGCAACACACATACACACACACACACACACACACACACACACACACACACACACACACACACACACACACACACACACACACACACACACACACACACACACACACACCCAACACACACACACACACACACACACCCCCAACACACGCGATATGTCCGACCTTACAAACATGGCCTCTTTGCCACTCCGCCATGAAGGCTAAGACAGGTCAATCAGACCCTACGGCTTACAGGTTCGACAGGGGACGGTGGTTGACGGCGTGTGTCTCCCTCTTCCTCGTCTTGTAGGGCGGCGGGGGAGGAGGCGAAGGTGAAGCCGTACCTGCCCTCGGACAAACAGTTCCTCCTCACGCGCAACGGTGAGACCCCAACCACTGCTGGATCACAACATGTCCGTCTTTACTTTAGCGTTCATGAACTGAAAGTGAAGTCACGATTTGAGTCGGTCCGTGTTGATGAGGACATTAATATTGATTGATTAACTTTAGATATAACGATTCAAGTTATACCTGAGGTCACGTCCAAACATGCCGTGCGCTGCTCCTGACGCGTGTGTGTGTGTGTGTGTGTGTGTGTGTGTGTGTGTGTGTGTGTGTGTGTGTGTGTGTGTGGTGTGTGTGTGTGGTGTGTGTGTGTGTGTGTGTGTGTGTGTTGTGAGTGTGTGTGTGTGTGGTGTGTGTGTGTGTTCTGTGGCTGTGTCTATCTATCTCTTGCTTCTCTGTGTGTGGGCGAGTTTGCATTGTGTCCCATCTGTCTGTCTCTCTCTCTCTCTCTCTCTCTCTCTCTCTCTCTCTCTCTCTCTCTCTCTCTCTCTCTCTCTCTCTCTCTCTCTCTCTCTCTCTCTCTCTCTCTCTCTCTCTCTCTCTCTCTCTCTCTCTCTCTCTTTTCTCCCCCCAGTCCCGTGCTACAAGCGCTGTAAGCAGATGGAGTACTGTGACGAGCTGGAGGCCATCATCGAGGAGGACGATGGGGACGGAGGCTGGGTGGACACCTACCACAACGCAGGTGACCCCATCACCTCCAACCCCCCCCCCCCTCGTACATTAATTGCCAGGACGTACCTCAAACAATCATTGTACGTTAAGTGCCAGGATGTACAAACATACATTAAGTGCGTACATTAAGGGCCAGGACGTACAAAACATACAATAAGCGTGTTACATTAAGTGCCAGGACGTTACAAACATACAATAAGGGCGTACATTAAGCGCCAGGACGATAGAACAGATCCTTTTCGCTCTACTTATTGAGGGTGAAGTTCCCACTCAGGCCACAGGGGAGCCACTGTTGATGCGCGTGAACTGGAGCGATCCTCGTCAGCGTCCACGTGTCTTTGAGGCCTCTTCTCGTCTCTACCCTATAGGTTTGCTTGGGGCGACGGATGCTGTCCGAGACATACTCACTGGAAAAATTAAGTATGCTTTTAGTTTGTCACGTGCCTTTTGGCACTAATTTTCCGCCTTGCTGATCCACACACAAATGCTTTCAGATCCACGCGCAACTTTCACTGTTTTGTACTTGAAGGATCTTTTTTTGTACTTGAAAAATTTTAGTTTGTACTTGAAAGATTTGAGTTTGTACTAGGAGGATATTTTTTTTGTAATTGAAGAAATATGTTTCTGAGTGTGTGTGTGAATCGTTGTAAGTGAGTAAAACACGTTTTGTGTGTGTGGGGGGTTTTGGCATGATTCTAACTCCATACTATGACCTCCCCTACCCACAACCACCTCCATCCCTATCTACTTTCACGCTCCTCCTCCTGCTGTTCTGCTCTACTGTTGTGGCCTGCTCTATTCCACTTCTCCCCTCTGATGTTCATGAACCCTTTTCGTGTTTTATGTCTGGCGTACTGTACAGTGTCTTTTGGGTCGTTGAAAAGCACTATAACAATATATATGAAATTATTATTATTTATTACATTTTAGTCTAGTTCGTATTAATCTAGCCCTTAAACCAGTGACGCAAAATAAAGAGATGTCAAGAGACTTCAAAAATCTATATTTTGTATTGATATTAGTACTATAATCATTAACGATGGAAAATAAAGTGTTAAATTCAAAATCAATATTTCTTGTTTTAATCTAGCTCTATAACCCTAACCCTAACCATGCCGAACAATAAATTTTACTTTTAATTAATATTCTGCTAGTTATTCTTGACACCGGTTTCTAAAAAATAGTTCTATCTGTCTATTTGCTAAGTTAACAAAACGACATTACTCCAGATTAAGCTACTTCAATCATTCATATAAATTGGTTAACTTAAAACAATAAAAGCCCCCATTGACGTGTCATAACAAGGTCAGATGTCATAGCGGAGTCGTTACAGTCGGTGCGGTTATGTAAAGTACCTTCCCTCAGGACACACCTGAAACTGTCAAGCTCGGGGCCATGGTGGGCAACGGAAGCAGAATGGCGTGGCGCGACGCATGACGAACGATGACGAGGAGCGGAAGACCGGGCGGAGGCCGCCGATATGGCAAGCGTAGTCGGTAGTTTCTGCGTTTTGATTCGGACGATTGTTTTCGTTTTTTTTTTTTTTTATTTCGCGTTTCTAACGACGTAGTCCTTTAAGCAGTCTTTTTTACCCTTGACCCTCTATGTATTTACTTTTTATTTTTTGTCCCACAGAGTGTATGCAGGAGGAGTGGTCTGTTGGAACGGACGAGGTGCGTGTAAATAACCTTTCGGCACAAAAACCTGATCGGGTCTTGTCACCGGTCGTCATTTGTGCACTTGGTGAAAAAAATTTCACCTCTCTTCTCTCCTCCTCCTCTCCCCTTCCCTCCCTCCCTTCTCCCTTGCCTCTCTCTCACTCCCCCCTACCCTCCTCAGGCGAACGTATTTGGACATGAGCAAAATGGCCAGACTCCTTCAAATCAAAAATTAGCGACACGGCGTGTGAGGGACGCATCCTGCAGACCCGTGACCTTACGACGTCTACATCACCTACGACAAATACTACCAGACCCGCGGCTCTGGCTGTCTCGGCTATGACGAGGTATGCCTAATGCTAACTCCACTGGACGCGTTCCGCGAATTAGCCTACTGGAGTAGAGCGGTAGGCGGTAACCTGAAGGTTGCTAGTCCAGACGCTCCTGACACTGGCTGTGGCCTGAGGCTCAACCTCCGCCGTCGGAGTATAGTGTGAATTTGGTGGAATGTGTGCATGAGTGTCATGAATTGTTGTAAGGTTTCCTTTGTAAATGCATCTGCTAAGCTAAACGCCCCTGATGTAAATGTCTTACCCCCTCCTCTCTTCCCTCCCCTCCTTCCTCCCTCCTTCCTGCCTCCTCCTCCTCAGGACCGACCAGCCCCTGGACGGTGGACCAGATGTACCGATACGACATCAACTAAAGACACTTGAAGAAGACGGCTGACCATCGGAGAACCACCCCACCTGCCCCGGCCTGCCATTGTGCTCCGCTCCACCCCTGCAGGTAAGGGCGGAGTGAAACAAACGCACCCCTCACCCTGTTTAGGGTTGATTATGGTCCCACGTTCACGCAACGCAAGGGGGTTATGGACCCCTTTTGTCCTTGCGGACCCTCCGCTAGGGCTGTGATTGGTTCGCCTCTACATTATTTCCGGCAATACTCTTTGTTTGTAAAAAATCAAAGGCAAAACATGTAACTTTTGCCTTCATAGCCATAACCTTTTTTTTTCACTCGCTAGTCATCTGTAAATAACCATCTTAGACTTTGAATGTAATGACCAGAATGGACAACGATGACCAACTAGCAACCTATCTCCTGTTTTTGTTGCACATTGTCGTATTCAGCTTTCATGTTTTTAGAATCCATACCATACCATAATCAAAACTCTAGTAGTAGGCACCAATTGTAAAGTACATGCATGCACAGACAAAGAACAAACTATTTGTTCCTTGTCTTTTACCACGGGACATGCATAGCGACACGATAAACCTGGACGCAGACGCCATAAGAGGTTCACGACTTCGTCTAAGTGGCTAGCAGGTGGTCCATTGTGTTGTGTGAATGTGGTATCAGCCCTTTAGCCCGGTTGTAAGCACCCTCGCAGACTTCCTGCCAAAGAGTCTCTGCATTTAGAAGACGCTTTTA
>OLKM01007051.1:0-12742 GCA_900291075.1 Melanogrammus aeglefinus | reverse complement strand
TTTCCTTGGCGCATTTGAGCGATTTCAGAGCCACACAGGCCAAAGTCTAGCAGATTGTGTGACTGCCTATGGTGGAGAACTCTGGGTGGATTTATCTAATTGTAGAGCGCCAATCATGGATAATGCCAGGAACATTTAGGGCCTGGCTACATTGATGCAGGCACATTTGAAGCCCAAAAAAAAAACATTATAATCCACTATTGCCTTGTGCTGCGCTCATTCTACTATAAATTTAGTGGGGTGTAAACCATAGAGAAGCAGTCTAGAAGTGGGACAGTGATTTTGATTTATTACAATCCTTGTACCATCTGCGCTGCCTCCACTTCACAGGGGAGCCGAGTTTCTTCGGAACTCTGATCATTCATGATAGACTTGACATAAATCACTGTTCACAGCCCTAACTCGGTGAGCTAACGAGCTGACTCGACTAAAGCTCTTTGGCCAAAACTATGTTAAAATAGCGGGAGGCTTAGAGAGCATAGATGAAGATGAAACTGAGAAAAAGAACACCCGACAGTGAGGCCAGAACACTTGCTGCAAAATTAAATAAACTGGAGACTGGATTCAGGACTAATTTCTGGAATACAATTCTGGCTCGATTCCAGCTGACAAGTTTACAGCTCCAAAAAGCTGACATAGAGCTCATGACAGTTGTGCGCCTTCTTAAATCTCTGCGTGATTTTGTATTAGCACAGAGACGTCTTTTCACAGACTTTGAAAGGGAAGCCTTAGCTGTGCCCCACTACCCCGCCTTCCCCGCCGCTCCCCAACCCTCTCCCCACACGCCTGTGTGCATCAGTCCCCCCCCCCCAGGTCGTGTAGCCAATGCATGTACAATATGACCTCCAGCCGCACCGGTGCAAATGTGCTAACGGTTCGGGAGTTCGACAGCGCCAGAAAAAGATGCTGTATTTGATGGGAAAAGCAAATTCCAAATAGAAACATTCAATGTGGTTATCGATAAGTTAGTCAGCTGTCTCAGCCACAGAATTGATGCATACAAGCATCTGTGTGATCTGTTTGGTGTTCTTTTAATGCCGGAAAACACATCTGAAAGTGATGGTATATTACAAAGTCGAAACACCACTTGCCCTCTGCCTATCCCGGCTGATTGCGACAGCAATTCTTGGAAACAAAACTGCATTAACTTCAAAGGAGCTGTACATCGATCAGACAGACAAAATGTGCCTCCATCGAAATGTCTGAAAACAATACTTGATTGTGGATTACAGTCAACATTTCCTAATGTGTACATTGCCATAAGACTGTATCTGACGCTTCCTGTCACAAACTGCGAGGGAGAACGGTCATTCTCTCAAATGGCCAGAATAAAAAATGAACTAAGGACAAAAATGATCCAGAGACGCCTGAACAGCTTATCACTCATGGCTATAGAGTCTGGACTTGTTCGAGACATGGACTTTGATGATCTGATAAAGGACTTCTCCTCAAAGAAAGCCCAGAAAAAGCTGTTTTAGGTGAGTCTCACTGTGGTTTTTTGGTCCTAGCTGTGGCTCTAATGTTGATTCATGTTGCCTTTATTACTTTAAAGATTTGTTTCATATGGTTGCCTGTATTTTAATTAAGGTATGTTTTACTCTATAATGTACTGCAAGCGGCTGGCGTGTTGCCGCCGCCGTCGCGTCTCCCTAAATGTTTACTGTTGCAGTAGCCTACATGACAGGTGCCCAAACATGACAACCAGATTCTAATAATGACCGTATTTGTTGTGGAGTTTTGTGTTCCCTGGTGTTTTATGTGCGTAATGGAAGAGCCTTGTTGCGCGTGCACTGTTGTTGCGTGTGTCAGACAGGGGTCGTGGTCATCGATAAATTCAGGACTATGTGTATATTGTCCTTTCCATGGCAGGTGCCAAATAAAACGGACCTAAATGACAGTTATTTTGTTTTTTTTTCTATGTTTGTTTTTTATTGGTTGTGTTGTGTGTTTTTTTTTTTTTAATTCTTTGTGGCGTGGGTGAGTCTTGGTATCCAGGGCCCCGTGGTCATGATAACTCCCGTCTTATGCTCGGCCAGCAGCGAACACTTCTGATTTGTCCAAATGACAGTCCGATTGGAAAACCTTTTTTGCCACAGACACTCCATAATCTCGGATAGTCGTTGGACGGCGGCCCCGGGGAAATGTGCTCTACAGACATTTTAGCATTCCCTAGGCTATCTCGAAAAGGCCGCGAAAAGGGGCGTGACCTGCCAAACAGTACCACGTAAATGTAACACTTAAAGCAGAGGTTACGGTTTCTAGTCCCCATTTTTGTGGGATGGGGGACATTTGCTGGCTTAAGGTGTGTAGAACACAGCTGCCTGTGGCGCGAGAGGTGCGTTTTTGAAGTCTTCTAGGTCACAAAAGGAACTGGCACCACGCCGCTTATGAGATACCACAAAAAGTTAATGTGATTTCTCTCATAAAGCGTTCTTTTTTTCATTATTAAAGAGAGGCCCGTGAGTTCTCAGTAAAGCATGTTTGGATGCGCGCTTAGGGCGTAGGTCTGGGTAAAAATTCAGGGCAAATCTTGCAACGCAAGACCGACCTGCGGTGAGGTGCAAACGAGATGGAGCACTTGCGCTGAGTAATAGTCTTGTAGGCCGGGTGGCGCTAGAGAGGCAATACAAGATAGCGTCGCTGTGCGCGTGGCGAGAGGCTCTCTACGCTGTCGTCGTAATTTGCACCCCCGGTGCCCCTTACTCTATTAACACATTCATTCACAATGGTAGTTAATTGGTAGTCAACTAGCTGTCGAAAATTGGAGGCCGGTTAATCAAAATCAATGACTAGCTACTTGGATTTTGCTTCCGACTAAAAAGTTCGTGTGACAAAATTAACATGTTGATGTACTAGCATCTACACATTGAGCTTGAGTGCCATCGACAGCAAGCATGAGACACCTCCACTACACTACACCAGCACCTGTATCTTTTACATGTACCCTATATGTTCTAGGACATGATGCTCTGGGTGGCACAAGGTCGAGCTTGATCTCATTGGACTCAAGGCTGCTATGTAGATGCCTAACATATCCAGATTCACGAATAAACACACTCCACGAGACCAAGCAATCTATGAGCTGGTTCGATTATTATATAAGAGCACCAAAATACGAACAGCTATACTTGCTACCCTGTAAATCATAGCTCGAAGAGTCACTGGCTGCAACTGTATCGGCACACACCCCCTATGCAATCGTCTCGCAAACGTAGATGTCACGAACGACCGAACTCTTAGTTTGCGTCCGCTTACGGGCACGCATATTTTCATGCGAATATCTATCTATATTTCCCTAACCAAGCTAGCGCGGTTAGAAAGCTAAATCGTTTACGACAAACAATCAACACAAGTCTTACGGCAGCGCCATTGCCGCCTTTTAAGCCACGTGAGTGGTCTTGAAGAGTGCGTGACGTATGACGCAGGCCCATTGAAAAGAAAAGGCCTCCAAAAACGTAGGCATGTCCACCATGTTTAAAAGCCGTTTTTGCTATTTAATTCGACCTAAAATATTAAAAATATCGGTAACACTTTATAATAAGGGTGGCATAACTAAATAGCACAACTATGTCATTAACCTAACCTTTGTTAATATTTGTAAAATTGTTACCTTAAAATATCTATTTTGAGCACCGAAGTTAATAGTTTTTCCATCATTAATTAAATATTAGTTGTTTGATACAATTTGGCTATGTTTAATGTTTAACAGAATAGAACACAGATTTCTATTAACTAATATTGTATTTAATATTTATTAATAGTTAACTAATGTATTTTGCACTAATTTATTTCATTTCGTACATTATTTAAATGTAAATGTGATATTACAAAACTATATGTTGATATAAAAGTAATGACCATATTATTATTTAACTAATATTGTATATTAACGTGCTTCTGCCTTCATCCCAATATGAACCACTCCCCATAGGACTCTTTACAATGAAGGTTCGGTTAAGCTTCAATTAATATTATGATTATATCCATAACTATCAGTATGGCGGACCCTTTATTAATAAGTTGTTAAGCTAATTAATATATTAGTTATATATTAAACTATCAGTATGGGGGACCCTTATAATAAAGTTGGTTTAAAGCTTCAATTAATCTATATTAGTAATATTAAACTATTAGTATTGGGGACCTTATAATAAAAGTTGGTACAGTAATTATTTAATCATTTACAAATATTTATTATAACATTTATATTACGATAGCAAATATTCTTAACTCTCACACTAGGAAGATGAATGATCTCAGCACACTGTTGGACAGGGGGATGAAAATACTTTATTTATAACTCTCTAACAAAGGACTCTCAAGAGCTCACAAATAAGCTTTTTGTTTCTACTGGAACACTGACACATGAAACACAAGTGATAGTTAACCTGAGGGTGTCTACGGAACACTGCATCATTAAACTGATCAAAGATGATCAAACTACGATTGCCACAGAATGTATATAAATGGTTATCAAATAAACAGAGAAGAAGAGAGCGGGTCATCAACCAGAGCGTGAGAAAAGAGAGAAGACAGACATTGAGACAGAGCACAGAAAGATAAAGTGAGGGAAAGACAGAGACGTGAGAGACAGGCAATATATCTTAACCACACTATAGAAAAAAAACACACACGAACGGGTATAAAAAATAATATTATGCTCTCTTTGCATACCGGGATTTATTTGCATTGACTTTTTAAGTCATCTTTTTTGTCTGAACCTGGAGCATCACCTTTAATGTAGTTTTCGCAAAAATTTTGCTACATCTTTCAGCTTTCCCTGTTTGGTTTTATCGAGGAGCTTTGTGAACTCGGCAGGTGACGCTGTTCGCCAGCTCTCTGCAATGCTTCCGTGGACCTGACTGTGAGTTCGTTCACCCCTGCATATCCCACAGGAAGCCGACAATTTCAAGGCCCGATTGTGTATGCTTTCAGGACCTTCTTGTATATCTCTTATCACTTCCAAAAGGGCCACGGGGCCTGCAGGAAGCAAATCATAAGAAAAAACTACATTATGACGGCGTACATAAAGATGTGTGTTCACAACAGTGCTATGAGTTGAAATGCTTATTGTATTGTTATGTGGCAGCATACAAGACAAAGACAGATTCCACCTAGCTCCTTTAAATAGGTCCACTTTATGTTAGGGTAGAATTAAAGGGATACGTCACCATTTGGGGAATTACACCAGTTTCCACTTTCCCTCGAGTTAGGTAGCCTAATTGAGATTGACCTTTCTCCAGTTCATCCAGCCGTTCTGAGTCTGACGGTAGCATTTTTGGCTCCAGCCAAGCATAGATCATTGAATCAGATTAGACCATTATCTCGCCCATTAGCATCTTGCTCAAACGCAACTAAGAAATCTGATATTTTCCCTATGTAATACTTCAGTAATTACAAAGTGTACCAACAGAGAATGAACATGGTGATCAATACCGTGGTTTGCACTACTTGACTTAAAGGGATTATGCGGAGTGAATCAACCTGTAGCCCTGTTGTTTCGCATTGCCAAGTGCTGTCGATAGGCATGAGAACGACAGAATTCCATGCACGGTGGACCAAATAGCGAAACGGCAGCCAACGCTAACTACTGAGGGCATGTGAGTTTCGTTTCCTATGCCCGCATCTGGTCTACGTTGTAACTATTGCTGTCGTTCTGATACCTATTGACAGCACCCGGCAGCCTCAAACAACAGGGCTACGGGTTGATTCACTCCTGATAATCCTTTTAACACATGGAGGGACTATTTTCAGATGTGTCAGCAAATGTCCTAATTTACTATGCTGGAATGAGAGTATAGTTCCATGTTTTATAGGAATAGAAAATCGCCACATTTCATTATCCACTGTCTTTGTACTCTTTGCAACTACAGAAGGATCAAGTTTTAATTAGAATTTTTTTTTGAATTCTTAGTCACTTTTGAGCAAGATACTAACAGGCGAGATTGCTAATGGGCTAATCTGATTCAATAACCTATGCTAGGCTGGAGCTAAAAATACTACTGTCAGACCAAAGTTACTGACCAAGGTAGAGCAACATAATACATTACAATGGGAGTAGTCTCGCAAAGCCAGACCAAACTACAGCAAGTAGAATGGTCTGGAACCACGCTATTTAGAGCCGTCAATCCGGGGGGAAACTGGGCTGGCCTGTTTTTATTTCTTTAAACCAATCACAATCGTAGGGCGGGGCTAACCCCGGGAAGCAGCAGCGGGGCGCAATACGGGAAAGCCAGCAACCGGAAGGGGAGGAGTAGCGGTGGAATCTGACGCTAGCGCAATAGACGCTGTCCATTTCCGCTCAGCCAGACTACAATGGGGAGTTAAACGTGAATAGTTCCAGTCTGCATAAGTGGGAGTGTCACATAACGTCACAATGTGTAAACTTTTTCAATTAACTTCTGTATGGGTATGAGGGCTCGACTCTGGATTTCCCCCCTCCCCTTCTGAAAATAGAACACAGAATTTAACAGACATTTGTGCTTCTCGCTTCACTTTTAACTCTCTCTGGTCAAACTCAGAGAAAGGCTGAGACCTGGAGACAAGGTCAATCTCAAATGTGGAAGACAAGGGAGGTGGAGAAAATGAATTTTGCTCCATAAAGGATAGATTCAACGTTTACTTGGAGTTTTAACCTCTTTTGCGGACATCAGTCACTTTTTGGTGCTTCCTGGCCTTCTTTATTTTGTTCTTTGTCTCTTTGAAAGTCTGAGTTTTCCCTTGCCCTTTCGTTTCATCTTCTCATCTGAGGAGGAGGAGGAGAAACAGGAGGAGGGACCGGCTCATTGAAGACAATTAGATGAGCAGGAGGCAGTGTCTTCCTCTGAAGATTGTTCTTCTCTGGGAGCTTTAGACAGGTCTAGACAGTACAAAAAAACAAAGATTAAACAGATGTTGCTGATGCCTTATACAGAATACCATTTCTTCCTTTTTGTTCCAACAAAGGTAATATTTTGTGTAAAGTCAAAATAACCCTAGACCTGGGATGTGTTACTATTAGTGGTTGGTTCTATTATTAGGGTGGTTTAAGTGTCGAACCAGGGTAAGTAAGCTAGAGGTAGTGGTAAATATGATAATAGAAGAGTCTGGAGTCTCCATTCTCTTAACTACAGAAAGCCAGCAGGCTACTATAAGGAGGTTTACCACTTCCTCTAACTTAACTAACCGGAGGGGTGTTCCACGAACGGAGGTTTAACAAACACTGAGTTAACGCTGAACTCTAGGTTGATTGACCCTGTGCCGACTAACCCAGAGTTTTCGGGTTCCACAGCAGCGGTTTATGCATTAGTTCAATCAACTCGGGAGTTGGTTTAACCCAGGGTTGTGCGCGTTCACGCGCCACCTGAAAAGACATGATGTATGGATCATGGATCATGGATCCTGATCGAAATGGCAAAACGGGCCGCTTATTTCAATAAAATGGAACTCCAGGTTCTCCTGGAGAGCTATGGCGAGGAGAAGGACATTAGGTGCATTTCCATCAGCTGTTTAAATGCGCATCTAGATGTATCGCATCGGAAAATGATGATGGAAACGCCATGATTCGCATTTAAAATCCCTCGATTTCGCACAAAATGAAAATACGCTCGCTATGGCCGGGTTTTGGTTAATTCGAATGGGATGGAAACAGCTGTATGCGAATCAAGTGTGACGTAGCGCACTTTCACCCCGACTGCTTCGACGGAACGACGGAATGTTTACAGGCTGGTTGCCATGCCAACCCGCGGAAAATCTCGCGCGAGTTTTCTAAGCCACGCGAGATTTTGTAGTTTTCACCAAAGCCGTTCTTTTGATGGAAACACACATGATTCGAATTTCTTTTAATGCGCATTTCCCAGTAATGCGAATCACTTTGGATGGAAACATGGCTACTGTCACAAGAAAAGGGAAAGCTAAAGCCTCTGCAACCCGGAGAACCAAAGCCTGGCAGCGGATCGCTGACCGCGTAAATGCGTTAGTTACACGTCAAAAAGCATGATCCTTAATATTTGAGCCATGAATCTTATAAATTCCAGTTCCAGTTAAAGCATTCTTAACGTTCCTACCACATAACCCTTCGAGGCCGATAAAAATCTTGGATGGGTCATCTGAAAGGACTGAGATGTGCTCAGCATCTCCAACTTTATAGCCTAGATAAAAACTATCATTTGCAAAAAACGGAGGGCTACGCAAATAGTCTGGAGTGAACTGAGGGTCCTCGATTGGAGCTATGTAAGGCTGGAGAAGGCTATTTAAATATGTTAAAGATTTGCGCGATAAATCTATTATCTCTCCAGCAAAATAGTCATCCGATATGCAAGATGTCGAACCCGCGTCTTATTAATCGCTCCCGGTGGATTGCACGTATAATTTGCGCTCCGATATCAGCAGTTCTCTCATCAAAAGGGCATGCCATTGACACATGAAATCTGCGGTGAACTGGGTTTAAACACCCAAAACCGGGTTATGTTTCAAACTTAACCTGCCGCGCAAAACCTGCTCCGACCAGGTTTACTTCGGGAGCATATGTTTGCTATAGTAACTAACATACCGTGGTGATTTTGGAACGGAAAACCCAGGGTTACCGCAAACCCTGAGTTAACTTACCCGGTTATGTGATAAAACCGGCTTTGTGGAACACCCCCCGGGTGTACCACTTAAACTCCTACTTGGAATAGGTATATGTTTGACTGACACTGTATACATTTTTGTGTCATACATCGAAAATGTAGGCTGTTGAACCTTTACATGCCAGTTGTTTTGCGAAGAAGCATCCCTCTCCTTTATCACTTTCTGGAGTTTTCTTTATCTTGAGACCCTCTCTCATCTTGGCCTTTTGGAGGAGATTCTTCACCGTTGGTGACCGGTCACCTGTCAAAAAACGTCATTTCAGCATAGTTGTACAGCTAACACACAGCAATTTAATTATTTTTTTTAACACAGCCTGTTTATGTTATAGCAAATTCGGTAACAAATACCACGAACATTGTCTATCTAGCCATAACTTTTGAAAGTAAGAGATTTTGAAAGTATTGTGCATCAAAGTTACTGTTAGGAGCAAAATATTGCCGTTCTCATGAATAGCTTAGAGTATTTTGGACATTTAAGTAGTTACTCAGCTGTAAAGTAGCCACTAAGCTGTAATGTAATTCATGCAAGAATAATAATTTTTATTACACTATGACAAGACCTGAGGTGCGTTCAAGTTCAGCGAACATAGGGCGAACGTTCGCAACGAACGCGTTGACCATAAACAATTTATTTTGAACGATTTTTGAACACCGTTCTAAACAAACTGTAAACGAAAAAAATGGATACGAAGGCCATGGTATTAGCGGCAGCCTCCATGTTAATGGAAGAGTTTACAGAAGAGGGTTTGCAAGTGGTCGACCTCGTTGAAAGCCTACTGCAGACAACCAGTACGGAAAATTCAAGAATAGAGGGCTACGTCACCGAAGTTGTACCCACTTACTGCGATATAACGTTCAAATCGCATTTTAGGATGCAAAAGACAACAGTTGAAGTAAGGGTGTAGATAGGCTATATGTAATATCCTTGCGATATTATAGAAAAATGGACGGACACAGGAGCTACGTTTGAGGTTAGTTTACTGAACACTTTTCAATACAACGGACATGCATACAGGACCAGAGGTCAACCAACCTAACCAGCCTATGCTGCCACCCTGGAGGACAACTCCCGTTCATAAACATAAACATTGTCACTTCTTCTACAATTCCTCCCCCCTTAAGCTGTTTTTCTCCGTGCCCCACAATAACATTGTGTCATTCTACATACTCAACTGACACTGAACAACAACAATTAATAGGCACTTAAGGTTTGTTTGTCACTCAAACACCATTTCAAAGTAACAATAAACCAACAACAATCACCAAGTTACTTTTTTTTTTTTCCCGTTTTTAAACCATCAATTTAACCCTCATTAGTCATTCAAATAACTTGGTTTGCACACAGTCCTTTGTGAACCGGCGCACAGGTGCTACCACAGGTTGTGACAGCCTGCAGCATCTGGAGGTTGGAATGTCAGACACTGATGGAGTTGCTTTGTCTGGAGAAGGACTTAAGACACTCTGGGGGTGTGTCTCCTGAACACTGCCGTTTCCTGCCAGAGTGGAAGTCTCTGACGCATCCCTGACTGCTGTGGGTGAAACAGACAGTCCCAATGGTTCTGTGACCTTTGCCTCCAAACAGTCCCCTTTCTCAGGTCTTGACAGTATCTGATCCACATGTCTGCGCACACAATGTTACCATCTCCTAACATGACTTTGTAAGAGACAGGACCTGTGATCTTTGTAATGAAACCAGGAATCCACTTAGGACCATGGCTGAAGTTTCTCGTGACCACCGCATCTCCTTCTTGGAATCCTCTCCCTTTTTGCTGCTTGTCATGATGTTTCTTTTGGCTGAGCTGTTTTCGCTCCACCTTTACTCTGCGATCAGGATGAAGCAGATCCAGTGTAGACCTTAACTTCCTTCCTTGCAACATTTCCGCAGGTGAGAGCCCTGTGGTGGACTGTGGTGTAATGCGATAATTAAACAGCACTCTCGACACTTTAGTGGCAAGGCTGCCCTCTCCTGCCTTTTTCATCATTGACTTGAACGTCTGGACTGCGCGCTCAGCACAGCCGTTGGATGAAGCATGATATGGAGCAGATGTGATGTGCTCAATACCATTTTTCCTCAGAAAGTCTTTGAATTCCGCACTCACGAAACATGAGCCATTATCGGACACAATTGTCTCTGGTATCCCCTGATTACTGAAGCTCTTTCGCAGGCATTCAATTGTGCTGGCTGAGGTGGAGGTTGTTACAGGATAAGCATCCATCCACTTTGAATGCGCGTCCATCAAGATCAGAAACATGTGTCCCATAAAAGGTCCGGCATAATCAATGTGTAATCTCTGCCACGGTTTGCTTGGCCACTCCCACGGTGTGAAGTGGTGCTGGAGGCAGGGCAGGTTACGGTGTTCTTGGCATGTGACACCAACTTTTAACTACAGTCTTTATGTCTGCGTCCAATTTTGCCACCAGAAGTAGCTCCGTGCTAAAGCTTTCATCCTAGTGATACCAATGTGACCATGATGTAATTGCTGTAACATGGCTCTCGCCCTGGTGCGGCACCACAACACGTGACCCCCACAGTACACAACCCATCTTGTACCACTTAACTCTGTTTTTCTCACAGAATAAGGTTGGAAGCTGGATCTAAGTCGTGCATTGGCCAGCCATGTTGTATCAACTGTGCAACTCTGGACAATAACAGGGTCTCTGTTTGTCCACCTGCTCACTTCCACTGTGGACACGAGGGTTACAGTCTCCATCATGAGCACTCTTTCCTCCTGTTCCTCCTTGGCTGCAGGTTGCGGCAGAGGAAGGCGACTCATGGCATCTGCATTTCCATGATGTTTTCCAGGTTTGTAGATGATCTCATATTCATACGCTCTCAGCGTTACAGCCCATCGCTGAATACGAGGAGATGCCATGTTAGGCACAGCCTTCATCTCGTTGAAGAGGAATATCAATGGTTTGTGATCAGTACAAATGACAAACTTCCTTCCGTACAGGTATTTGTGGAAGCGCTGAATGCCAAACATCACTGCCAAAGCCTCTTTGTCTAATGTGAGTAGTTGGATTCAGCTGATGTCAGTGTCCTTGACATAAAGCTGATTGGTCGCTTCTGTCCATCCGGCATTCGATGCGACAACACCGCCCCACTCCATAGGGCGAGGCATCACAGGACAGGATCAAGTCTTTTTGACTGTCATAATGCACTAATACTTCAGACGATTGCATGAGGCGCTTGGATTCCTCAAACGCTCTCTCTTGTTCTGTCTCCCATCTCCATTTTGTCTCTTTTCTCAACAGTTCATGCAAGGGAGACAACAATGTGGACAAGTTTGGCAGGAATCTGTTGTAATAATTTAGCAAGCCAAGGTACGCACGCAGTTCAGTGACATTAGTGGGTGCTGGTGCTTTCTGTATTGCACTGACCTTGTGTGGTAGGGGATGAAGTCACGAGGCATCCACTTTATGTCCTAAGAACTCTGTTTCCTGTTCCATGAATGCACATTTGTTGCGCTTTAGGCGAAGGCCAGCTTCCTGCAGACGTGTCAGCACCTGGTGCAACGTGGCCAGATGTTCTTGGTCACTTTGGCCTGTCAACAAAATGTCATCCAAATATACTGCCACATTTGGGATGCCAGCCACCAGACTCTCCATCAGTCTCTGTAAATATGGCTGACTGGAAGAAACCCCAAATGGCAGACGGTTCACCTGGAACAGACCTTTGTGTGTGTTAATGGTGACATAGGGCTTTGATGCTTTCATCTATCATCACCTGTTGATAGCATGGCTCAAGTCCAGTTTACTAAAACTTTTCACCACCGACAATTTCTCAAACGGTCCTCTAGTTTTGGTATTGGATACTGTTCCAACTTTGAACACCAGGTTGACTGTGAGCTTGTAATCTCCACAGATGCGCACTGAGTTGCTCAACACAGGAACAATCGGCGCAGCCCACTCAGAAGAACTTCACTGGTCGATTATCCTTGGATTGGTGAGTCTCTCCAACTCGACCTCCACTTTCCTTTCTCATAGCATAAGGGACTGGGCGGGGTTTATGTTCTTTGGAGCAACTCCTTCTTTTACGTATATTTTTGCTGGGGGGCCCTCCACGTTCCCAGTTCCTCTTGAAAACGTCCTCCTTTCTGCCTTAACAACCCTCTTGCAATGTAATCTGTTTT
>OLKM01007050.1:0-12749 GCA_900291075.1 Melanogrammus aeglefinus | reverse complement strand
CAGGATTTCGAGTGCATTCTTTGAGCAAAAGCTAGCTGGAGAGGTGTATACACGGAGAGTTATTGCCATCAAAAGCCATTTTAGCTGAAGAGAAATGCAAGCTTTGAGGGGCCATACAGAAGGCTGATGAATCCACCATAAATGCAATTTTCCTAGCCCAGGTGGATTGATGGCCCAGTTGATCCCATCAAATGAATATAAGAGGATCCAAACCAACAAACAAAAGTGCACTTACCCTTCAGTAAAGCGCATTCAAAACGACAATCCATTTTCTCATTGGTGGGAAGGCAATAATCAGTGAGAGTAGCCAGAACAGGTGATGCAGCAAAGTACTTCTCTGTCATAATGGATTGTACTTTCCCGCACCAAGCCACAACCTGAACAACTGTCCCTTTATCGTCAGAGAGGGTGGTAAATGTGAGCCATCCAGTTGGTTGCATCGATCCTCTTGGAACATTTCATTGGATTTGTTGAAATGTTCAACAAACAATGGAAGAGGTCCTGGTCTGAGACACTTTTGAAAAGTTGGATGAGCTCAACTTAACATCAAGAGATTGCCGTGGAAATCTTATGAACAAAATGGGAGCAACAGAAGGGACATAAAAAGGGGTCAATGCAAGAACTGCTGCAACGAATGAGGAAAGGCAATTGTTGTGTCCCATGCAGAGTCCACTCTTAACTCTGGTTGAAGCAAGATGCTTGCAAATCTCTGTATGGCTCCATCTCATTCTTCAGTGTTCTTACAAGTAATTGTTACAATCTTTTTCAGCTCCTCTGTGCAACGCTGGGGTCATTTCTGCAGGAACCATGTAGCACGCAACAGTTTAATCCTGTGATTGACCTAGATGGGAAGGCCAGGATTGAACAGCAGTGAAAGTTGTTCCGTTTTCCACGTCCCAGAACTCAACAAGCCATAGCCTGGCTCACAACCCTTTCAGTGGCAGAAGAAGGACTCTGAGACAATTGTCCTCAAGCAAGCGAGCATAAAGGCGAACTCATGACATGGAGATTTTTGTACTGTGCACTGTATCCTGGTATAATATATTTTGTAGCCAGATCAACCGGGTAAGCCATAGACTTCTAACAGGCCCCAAGTGTTTCTTCTGAAACTTACTTTAAAAAGCAGATTAATCAAGCGCAGTGAGAACCTATATGTGAAATTCGAAATGCCAGGGAAATGGACCCCCTTGCTGCTGGCGTTGGTAGTGTATGCATACATAAAAGTATAGCAGTAGAGGACTGGCTCCACTGGGTGAGGAACGGGATAAAAAAGCGCGCGCTCTATAAAACTCGCCTCAGACATTCTGGGGTGGACTGCGCGCTTGCGTCTCTCAGAACCTCATAGACAAAGCAAAGCGATGGCGAAACATACTACAAAGCAGTTGTCTGTATGAGGGCAGAGAAAGAAAAGCCAAGTCCACCCTCAGTGAGCAGTTTAAGAGGAGTTTTCCTCCCTCCTTAGTGGGCACAGCCCTCACCAGTTTTGACTGACCGATTTTTTAAAAATTTGAAAGATGTTTTTGGTTATGGTTTCCTGTTCTCAAAAGAAAACATGAGAAGAAGTTGATACAGGCTCGGCAAACTCATTGACAACCTGAAAGAACCTCGAGAAAACCTACCAGGATGTAGAGTCTGAGGCATTTTGGTCCTGGAGATTAAGTACGCTGCCAATACATACTTCCCTGGATGCTGTAGCCTCCTGTCCAAGAATGATGCTGGATTAATCTACTAAGGAGCCAGCTTCTGGGATCTCTATGGAAACCTCAGCATTGCTCTTCGTCCTGCTTCTAAACTCTGCCAATCACTGTTGCGTCTGGTGAGAGAGCTTCTCTGCTCTAAAACTGTAAAAAAACTACCTCAGGTCAACCATGTTCCCCAGGAGAAGACTTTCTGGACTTGCTTCGTTATGTTCCATTGTAGACAATGTTCGCGAAGGTCTATGGAATCTAGTAGACTTTGTCACAGCATTTGCACAAGCTAAGGCTCGTAAAGCAATCATTTTAGAACCCAGCGGAAACCCCTGTTGAGGTAACCCTGTTTGCAGAAGCCATGTCAAGTTGGTTGTTGCTCGGTTTTCGTTCTGTTATCATTTTATTTATTTATTTACTGTATATTTATTCATCATTCGCTTGCGCGTCCAACTGGTGTATACATTGTTGCAATTTATTTTCTATTTATATTTATTGTTAACAAAACAATTCAGGATTTGTCATTTTTGGTAAACAAAAAAAGTTCATATTTTATTATTGTGTTGTGTCAGTTAATTTACAACAATTATTGAAGGTGTAGGGTTGAAGAATTTCTGTTCCTCCCTGAAAATTCACTTTGAGGAACCCCTTTATCTTTCTTCTTTAAGTATTATTTTCAGTATACATATTCAAAAGTCCCCAGAAATTGTGTGGCAATGGGGGTGGGGGCCCCACAAATTCTTGCTATGTGAGCCCAAAGGACCCTTGCCCCCACTGCCGCCACACATGTGGCGCGCACCCGACCCCAGTGGGTCTCCTGCAGGTGGTGGGCCCACAGGACGCAAGATTGGGGGGGGGGGGGGGTGCCACGGTAACTTTTTCGGGCTGTGCCCGGATCTCGGCTCACCTGGCAAAACCGAGGGCCACCCAGGCGCTTTTCGCCAACGGGCCCCTCCCGTCTGGGGCTGGCTTGGCAGACAAGGGGGCCCCGGGCTTTCCTCCGGGCAAGCGTCTCCTCCTCCTCCTTGCTCGTTTATTGATGCAAGGTCTTGGTGAAGCCATTCTTAGTCTGGCCCCTCACCTTGATTCACCAACTCTGCCATGGGGAGACCCTGCCCAGTGAAGCAACAAAGGTCCCAGACAACACAGCCCTCTTATAGGTTCACAGGGACACGCAAAAACCTCTCACACCAACGAAAGTTGACGGTTCCAGGAAGGTAATCTTCCTAACCATTTAGCTTTTATACTACTTTCAAACCCACCTATTCACCTCGCATCACACTGGTAACTGAAAACAGCCTAACCCCCAGACTGAGATTACAACTGGAATGAAACGCCCAAAAGTAAGAAGGAGCCCTTAGTATAGTAATAATGTACTATCTTATAACTGATGATTAATAATTCTGTTAATCATCATTATTATATTTTTTTATGTATAGAAGCACTCTATCTTAATCGCATGTGGGACAAAGTTTTTGTTTTTCTTTTTCATTTAGATTATTATTCTATTCTTAATGTTTTTTTTTTTTTTTTTTTTTTATATGAATTATGTATTAATTTATAATTTATTTTTATTTGTATAAAATCAATCTTTATTACAGTTAGGTAATTTATTCATTTTGCTCCTTTTATGAAGCACTTCATATGTGGATTAAAGAAAGAGTCTGCTCTATAAAACATGTTTTTATTATTATAATATTATATATTTAATTATGATATTTACTTGTTGGCCTATTTTCTGTTGTGTTTTTACAAAGCCTTACTGAATCAGAGATGAACCTTTTAAAAGTCCAAAGTGCAGGGGTTTTTTTTTTGCGAAATTTGCGCGAAATTTGGTTGTTTGTAATAATTATTTTAACTGGTTATATACTGTATTTAATGTTTGTTTTGGGTATCACAAAACGGAGTTTCAATACGAAAAAATGTAGGTAATATTTGAAGCGTTTGCGATAGCTTTTCTAAATTCTCCCAAGATGCCATTGCAGACGTCCACGTTTGGGGAGACGAACAGCCAAAGCCCATCGAGCACCCATTGAGAATATTGAGACTAAGTTAAGAGCGAGATAAGAGATAAGATAAGTGAATATTATATAGAGGATACATTATATCAGATAGCTAGCATTAGATAGATAGTAGACAGCTTAAGATAGATATTTTCTTTTAGATTGTTTGATTGTTTTTTTTTGATTGAGAATGATTTGTAAACGGAGATAAGACAAGAATAGACAGCATAAATCTGTGTATCATTCGTTCATCGTTTTTCATAAATGAAACAAAAATAAGAAAACGAAAAAACAAGATTCTTCCTTTTCTCAGTATTCGTTACTTAAACAAAATGAAAAAACCTGACTAAACGGATCTCGCTTTTTATTCAGTATCGAATTTTATAAATGCTCAATGAATAATGGGAAAAAACGATAACGAGCGTTTCCCGGTTTCATGTTTTATCCCAATTTTGGATCTCAAACAAAGTTCAAATGGAGCCGAAGCGAAAGTGACCGTCTCTGTCCGGCGTGTACTGTACCGCGAGGGCGCGCAAAACAAAAATAATGGCAGGACTATGAGGATCATGCAGATATACATTGGACCAGCTTTTGGAGGCATGGTAAAACGCAAGGCCGAGATTTCTACCACGCTGCAACAAGTATCGGTGTTCAGAGGTGCTTCGGCAAATGTTCGATGAAGAAAGACTTCTGTGACTCAACACCAACTCAGGCGTAAAAGACATATGTCCAGACGCAGAACTGAGAAAACTGCTGTCCTGCATCAATAGATAAGGTAATGATCGCATTTTATACACGTATTCTCGTACAGAACTAAACTAAGGACGCTGTAATAGTTTTTTGGAAATAGTGTTTTATGGATCGGTGATCGCGCTTATATTGTTTGAGAACAAGTAGGTTCAAATAAGCACATTGGGTGGACCACTGCACATTGACCAACTCTCCAACCCAGTCCGACAGCCTACTAATTTGTCTAATGGCGCAGCACTTAGCCTAATTTTTCTGATCAAAACGTTGTGCATCATTCGACAAGTTGTTGTCTGCTTCCTTGATGTCAGAAATGACGGTATTTTTTTGTCCTTTTTTTAAACATTCGTGCCTTTTCCGACAATCAAGTTATGTAGTCGCCTGTCTGCGCTCTGGCTGCGTAATTACGCACACCAAATGTATGCATTCCTCTATCAGCATGTGTTTTGAAGAAGCTTGTTGAGTAACGTATTTCCGGTGGTGAATGATAAATAATTAAACTTAATAATATTATATTTTATTTTATAAGCCTTTTACAAATGCTTCAAAGACACTTTACAATTTAAAAATTGATGTTGAATCATTCTTGATGCAAAAGTTTTAGTTTTTTATTAATTAACAACAGAAAAAAATCCCCACTTACTGTGTCTCTAATTGTGCACAGGAAGTGCTAACTAAATGTAGCCTATTTGATTACTACACACTGGGCCCTTTGTAATTTCCAGGCGGAGGAATGAGTGCCCTCTTTTGTTGGAAATAAAACATTGGCCACCTAATTAAACACATCGTGGCTAAATTTCCTGGAAATATATTTGACCTTGTCATGTTGTGTGTAATTGTAAAAGGTAGATTATAGGCTATAAATAATGTCAAGTTTACACAAAAGTCACGACCAGTTTTTGTTTGACTGTTGAACCTTTTATGTAGAACCCTTAAATTAGTAAGTATTAAGTCTTAGTTTACAAGCTAGGGCAAATTATATTTAATTTTAACCCTTTTTTGTCTTGACTCAGACAGTGTCCAACTGTATGGATGAAAATCCATGACAGGGATAACCTGTCAATTTCTGTGGGAGTTAAAGGCAGGTGAAGCATGCATGTGGGAAGAGATTCTCAGGAGGGGTCACCAGCCCATATAATGAGCCTGCGCTGCGCCGCCAAGGTAAAAGTCCACCTACATAATTGTATTTTGTGAGCAAAAAGATTTTTTGAAAAAATAGTTGGACCTCATGAAAGTTTTAATTAGGACTTTATCGTTATATTATCAGTACAATTGGATGTAATTAGGTTTGTGATAATTTAGAATATTTTAAGCAGATTTAAGTGTTAATGCACTTTTCATGGATTTGCCATTTGTAATGTTTTTTAGGAAGCGCGTTAATCTAAATCCAGTTCCTTTACCATGCGGGTAGATGGGCCACCAAACATCCACCTTGATCAGAATGAGAAAGCTGGGAATGTTTGGGAGTGACACCATGTCTGGCTTTTGATGGTTTTCAGCAGCAAAATTGTTGTGAATTTCCACATGCCAGTGGGAAGAACATCTTGTTATTTTATGAGGAAGTTTACAGGCAAGTAGTCAGGGTTAAAAATACTGAATTTTCATAGTATCACATTTCATGTATCCATAATTAATTTTGCAACTCTCTTTTAAAGGAAGCAGTTGCCAACAATGGAATGTGGGACCAAAATTCAAGCTTACTCAAAGACATGCCAGATAAACTCATACTTGAAGGTTGGTACTGTCTAACGAGACATATGATACTGTATATTTAGCCTACAGTATTTTTTGTAAGGGAAATTGGTTTTACTAAGCTCAAGAACGAGATTTTGTCAGAACAACATTGCTATATTTTTATTGTGTGAAGTCAGAAAGAGTAGTAAAATTCTAAATCTCTGTACAGACACTGCCACAACACATAAACATGTGACAGTACCAAGCTTTAACATTGAATACTAATAAATAATAATAATAATAAATAATAATAAAATAAAATCCTGAACTGGTGTCAAGATTGTTATTTGTACAAAAACCAAAATTTAACGAAAAGTGCCAAACTTGTAACATTAGAATCTAAGATAATACATTAGCACTACATTACAGAAACTCAATAGGGATTATTAGTTTGGATTAGGGGTGGAATTAATTTTCTCTAGTGCTGCCAGCCGCGCTCGGAGAGGGCCCGTAACTTCATGGAATGCTCCCTACAGGTGTCAACAGCACGCCACTTCGGGCGAGTAACTGTTGGGTGTTTTTCCATGTCCAATACATGCCTTACACCCGATAAGGCTTTTGCAGCAGGTGAGAACAGGGCCTTATCTACAGGACCTGTGATGGATGAAAAAAATTTATTTCTATCATTTTATTTTCATTGTGTTAGATCTAGCAGTATGTAGGTCAAAATCTCTTTTAAGATGACCATGGATTAAGTCAATCCACACTGCATTTGAGATCTATTAGAAATGATAACATTAGAGGAATAAAATAAGCACTTATTTAGAGTGTAAACTCACTATTTTCACATTGGTCTCTCAATGCACACAAAATTCAGAGGATCAAAAAAAACATAGGTACTTATGATGAACAATAGTACAAATTGATTTTAATGTATTGGAAAAAACAAACAGGGAATAAATAAACAGATAACATTTTGAGAGTGTAGTATAAGGTACCTTAGGTTGTCATTCATTCCATATTTTATTGAATCGCCATAATAAAACAGTGCAACCTTTGCAGACCAAAGACAGGCGAAGACTATTCTTAAAGAGCTACTTCAGCCTCTGTTGAGACACAGGGTTGTTGTCATTGTGGAATCTTGCCAATCACTCAAATCCTTGATCATCCTTTGGACAACTTTCTCTTAGTCCCTGGGCTGCTTCGACAACCTCCTCAATGTTGGCTATAACCTCTTGAAGGCCAGTATCTCCCCTTCGGCTGAAAAAACATTTTTACATTAACAGTGTGTATATTAATTAGACTTTAATAATTAGTTTCAAACACTACACATACAGTAGTAAGAACCGTCATAGCTTTCTAATGGTTTGCTGCAAAAATGGATTGATAGGCGGTATAGAAAACGAATGAAAAATTCTTAAATAGGTGATAAAATAATATATTTAGTTCAGTTACCTCAGCTTCTTTCTCTTGTTGACTTGTAGCAGGGTCCCATCTGTTGTTCAGGCACTGCAAATACCTTTTCTGGATTTTGTTTCCAGTATGCTGACCCTGCAATTTGAAAATTTTGACTGATTTTGTTATCTCTAAACGAAAATATTTTGCTGTATTTGGTGAAAATGTATAGGTAGGTTTTAAATTGAAAAAACAGGAACACTAAAACAGATTTGAAACACTTAAGATAGCTATGAATGGAAAATTTAATTTAATGTGAAGAATTATAACTTAGTGTATGCATTTTAGCTGTTCAAGTGTGTGAAACTTGTGCGGCAGATGAGCTCCTAAATTGATTGTAAGAAAATAGCATTTTCACAGCCATCATTTTAAACATAACCTAGTTCCTTCGGAATATCAACCGATTTTGTTGCTGCCTGACTATCTGTCAAAATAAATGTCTCTGCTGTCCAAGCGCTTCTGTATTACTTTTGATGTTGGATTGTTTGCACACAAGCCTCAAACAGAGAAGCAGACTGTCCATCTTCTTGGTCTCCAGGTTTCCATTCAAACTTCGGCACTGAAGATATTCCTGATAATATTGATTAGAGACATGTTTTTTTTTATACACACCAAGAGTACATTACAAAATAAATGATAATGAAACAATTATGTTATCGGATGTAAAGTAGAATGTGTCCACATGCTGTTTTCATACTAGAGAAAGACTATGCATACAAGTAATGAATCTGTATAATGAAACATGTTAATGCTTTTATTTGTTTACGGATTTTATTTCTAATATTACTATTATAATTGAATGATGGTAATTCAAATGAAAGGTCATTTTTGCATTTGGTTTTCAATGAATGAAATATAAAACTTCTCCGTTTCTTCTCCTAAGCCCTGAAATGCCTTCAACTTAAAATGTGATGCTGTGACACATTTTACCTTTATCCAAAAACTGCAGCTCATGTGATTTGGATATTGCATTTTGGCCATCTTAAAATTATGATATTTGGATGAACTCTTGAGCCATAATAATGCACAGGGTCTTCCAAGCAAACGAATTGGGACTTGCCCCACCTATGCAAATAATGTAGCCCACAAATAAGTGGTATCAGAGGTGACAAAAGGATACTTTAGCAAGGAGTAAAGTTTCCTCCACCGAAAAAAGCTTTTTGTGGTAACCTCCTTGAAGTTGGAAAGGAGGAGCTTGTGGCTGGTGCTGGTTGGGCCGGTGAAAAGAAAAGCGCTGACCAGTGGGTACCGCTGCTGATTTTCTCCGCAGTGGTACTGTCACCATGGACTTCATAAATGACTCTTGTTGACAAGGTCGAGGGAGCTGAAGTAACATCCGAAGGAAAATATAGCCACATTTTGGTTATCCGTCAGATAGACAGTTTCTTTTTGGACCTATGGTAGAAACATAGGTTATACAGAGAGGCACTGAACACTGTTCATATTCATATGATTAAATTTGTACACACACAGAGATTTATAGCCAGTTAATAAGTTATACAAGGTCATAATGTAACTTTCTTTTTAATTACATCATTCAAAATCATAAAATGCCTTCCCTACTTTACATTTTCAGATGGGTTTTTAAGAGGTTATTTCATCATGCTTGATCATGCCTAAATAATTTCTGAAAAATAAAAATAAAATCTTTGAATTAAATAATGATTGGAAAATCAACATATAACATTAGTCCCAATCAGAACAGTAAAGTGGGGGAATTTTTTTTAATGTTTATTTATAAAATGTTGTACTGAGATGGATTACATAACTATAAACCATCAGATAATTAACGTTTATTACTACCATTTTTTGAAGCCTAAGTTATGCTACTGGATCTCAAGCAGTGAGCAGTAACTTTAATTAATATACATAATATAATATAAGCAATGTGGAAAGAACGCAAACTTCACTCTTCCGTGTTGTTATGAGTAACTGACTTTTATTTTGAAGGGTATTGTTACACTCCCGGATAAGACGTTATGCATGGATGTACAGTAGTATGAAGTTTGCCCGGGAAACTTGTTGTTTCTGGTTATGTTCGAGCCAGTCAGTGTGGAAAATAAAGTAATGGTGGAACCGTAACAGTTACCAATGTTGCAGTTGAATAAAAATCCAGCAATCGTTTCTGTTTTGGCTGAGTGCGCTTAGCTAACGTTACCACCACAGAAGTATGGTTTTTAAACGAACGTTAGATTTAAAAAAAAAAAACACACACCACTGGAAAATATGACACTTATTCTTCTCCGTGGTCATTGTCGTCAGGCCCCTCAACGAGACGCGTGACCTCTTGTCGGCCTTGAAGAGGACATAAAATGTCCATTTTCCACGCTTTTTCCAATTATCTTCTGTAACGTCAGAGAATTAACTGGCTCTGCTAACGTTAGCTTTGCTCCAGGCCCACTTCCGGGTGACGGTAATTTCCCTAGTTGTAGGTTCCAAATGCTTGCAACATGAAACGGGAAACGCTCGTTATCCGTTTTTCCATTATTCAAGTAGCATAAAATCGAAAACTGAAAAAAAACGAGTCGTTATCCGTTTTTTTCATTTAGTTTAGGAAACGATTTACTGGGAAATGGAATTGTTTTTTCGTTTTCTTATTTTGGTTTTATTTTGAAAAACGAATGATACACGGATTCATAGATAGACAGCATAGATAGATATATAGACAGGGAGATAGCATAGCGTAGGTAGGTAGGTGGCTACTGGCTAGGTAGGTAGGTGGGGTGGGTAGGTAGTAGATTTAGAATGGTGAACAACTGGTTTGTGGCTTGGGTGTAATTAACTCCACCAAACAGGACACAGGGTCCATGGTTTTCCAAAGAACAAGGCAACCCTCAGACAGTGGGTAAATTTTGTCCGCATCAGGCGGGCAGATTTTTCCATTCCCTCGGTCACTAAGAACTCCAAGATCTGCAGCGCGCATTTCACGGAGGAGGATTACGACCAAGGGGATGTCAGGATGGTATCTCTCGGGTGGAAGAGGCTGGCACAGCTTATTCCGGCCGCCGTGCCTTCTGTGCACACGCACCTCTCTGCCTGCCCTGCCCCGACACCGAGAGGCACCAAGTTCGGTGCCGCCAGCCGCAAGCGAGAGCTGGCTACGGTAAGCCTCATGCTAATGTTTACAAGCTGTGCGTTAGCTAGCCCTGTGTATACTACATCAATGGATCACTGGTGCTCATCAAGCGGCAACAACTGTCACAACAGTGTGTGTGTTTGATTTAGTTGATTGATTTCATTGCCCTTTTCCTGATTGAAAGTGACTATCACGGTCCTCTTTTAGATGTATTTAGACGTGACTGTGTCGCTGACGCTTTTTAATTTATTTGCGCAGATGTTGACCAGTGCGCTTCATCGCGTTCGAGACGCGGTACAGTGTCAATGCTGCTACGGTAGAGCCCCTTTGCCCTATCACATTGTGACACTGGGACACACTGTAATTTGAAGCCCCTTGAAGTCTCACGTGGAAATCTTTTAATTGTTTTAGTGGTGATATGCGGGGTCTAAAAGCACCCAAGGGATTAGATTTGCCATGATTGTCGGTATGTTTGACTATTGTTTTTGACTCGTTGGCCACAGCTGTGCCAGTACTTGAAGCAAAGTATGGTCAGCATGGGGACACAAACTTTCACCCCCCTCACTGGTCCTGACCCAACGGATGGAGAAGATGAGCTCTCTGTCATCAGTGATACATCATGGGTACCAGGAGACCAGATGTCTGAGGAGGTGTTGTGTGAGGAGCCATCTCCAACTTGTGACCCCCACCAAAAGTGAGATCATTTAAAGCCAACATAGACCAACTTTGAATTTTCATTTTTGTGTATCTGTTGTAGTTTGACTGACTCCCCCCCCCTTGCTTTTTTGTTGTAGTGGCATTGACAAATTCAGTTGATTTGCCAAGAGGGAGGCTCATGCCCTGTTATGCCATCTGTCCGACTGTGTGTGAGGAAGTCAGATTGTAGAATCGTTTCAGCAGGGAAGGAACATTTGTCAAATACAAGCACGTTAGGGTTTTGTTTACAGGCAGTCCAAAGTTGCTCATTAAAAATTTAAGAATATTCTTGTGTTAAAATCGAATAAGACGTGACTGTCTGGCCCCACAATATTGCTCATTGCAACGCATCAGTTACATCCTCCCACTCCGACATTAGGTTGCTATAACAGTTCGAATAACTTGGTGGGATTTATTATTGAGCTAGTTGGTTAGGTGCTGATGGCTCATTTTTCACATTTGTCTTTCCAGGCTAATTTACAATGTATGATAAGCAGGCTTGTTTAGGTCTGTGGGTTTTATGATGCATCACATTTGAGTGTTTATTACACTATGGGTTCATGATTCGCCATCTTCCTAAATATCTAGTTTCTGGCATTCATGTGGCTACCAGCGTTCTGGCAAAAAACAGCGATCCTAACACAGAATTGGCACGCTGCAACCTCCTTTTAGCGGGAGCCATCTATTTTCTCTGGATGTTTGGTCACCTAGACTTTACGGATGTTGACCCTGTTTAGGCTTTTCGTGCATCAGCGCAAAGGCACCTTACTTTCGCCATCAGGCGCCATCTTACACATCCCTGTCATCTTTCAGCCTTGCAGAACGAGGCAGAGCAGAGAATTTTTAGTGACTCAAGGCAATGGATTGAAGGCTAGTGGTTGCGTGTTGGTGACTGCAGGTAACGCAGAATTTGTTTATTCTATGCTAGTTGCATAAGGGGTATGATTTTTAATCGTTCTTGTTAAGTATTCTTTAGCTATCTAATACTTGTTCTCCTCACTTTTTTGATGCGAGAGCTCATAGTTGTGCATTTTGATTTTGTTATTTGTTGTCATGTAGGGCGGCTTTAGTTTACATTTGCAGATGGCATGGTGGATTGTCTTTACAGACACTGGTTATTAAAAACTTGAAACATTCTAATTGTAATTTCTAATTATCCCCAGGTCAGATTCTCCAGGGCACTGTGCCAAGTACGGCTCCTACTCTTTGATAGAGGACAGAGTAAACAAGGTGGTTGATGTTCAGCTTGTTCAGGTAAGTCTGATGTTATTAGACAGAGAAATAAACTCTCTCTCAATTTGGTAAATGGACTGCATCTTAATATAGCAATTTTCCACGTGTACAACCATGCATAGGGCTTTATTATGTTTCCTAACTAGTGTACAGTGTATTATAATGCTTGGACAAGCA
>OLKM01007049.1:0-12749 GCA_900291075.1 Melanogrammus aeglefinus | reverse complement strand
ATGGCATGATATGCTGTTATCGCCTGGCCTAGTTTTTAATGTTATAGATATTTTTAATATTGTCCTGGTTATACCTGAACTTGGTTAATCCACTCACATTGGTGAAAGTGGAGTTCATGTAGCCAAATGTAAATGTGTTATGGACCTTGAAACAGTTGAATGCGCAATGCTCAGTGTTTCTCTGTTGAAGTGGACAGATTATTTTATTTCTGGTGGGGCCAGCCCCATCGGGACCGCCATGGGACATATGGTTCGTTCCACTACAGCGTCATTTCATTTTTCACAGTTCAATGGCTGTAGGGTGACCTCACACCTCACCTAACGTGCCGCGTGCTTAAAGTCCGGTAGGGAAGAGAAGGAGAAGGATTGACTTTGCTAACGCGTATCACTTCCCTTTCTGGAAGGATTTGTAATTGCATCATCATTTATTGCTATCATTTCTTCTGTGCTCACTTCTATGCCGATCTTGGTGGATCACTGCTGTTCCGTGTATTGAACTTTTTGGAATTACAAATTAATTCCAAAACAGGTTAGTTAATCCTTTTTTGTATTACATTTCTGAAACCCCTTTTCAAAAGCAGGTTAAATTATTGAATGGGATCAATCATTGCAAATCATTTCACCGAAGGTCTCTTTTCACAGAGCTTTACAATGATGGGCTTTGAATTTGATGACGGCTTAAAGACATATAATCCAGGCAAAGAAAGTCACCGGTCTGGTAAAAAAAGACCTTGCTTCCATTTAATATTATGACTAATAAATGCATAACTACTGTGATATCTTCTGTATGTCGATTTGACCCATAAGTTGAAGACTAAACATTCCTATCTTTATTTTGTATGTCATGTGGTTTAAAGAGAGAGACCTTTCAGAGCTGCTGCAGTCGGTCTTGGCGTGTTATGTGTTGTACTTCTGACCGGGATCATAATCGTAGCCGGCCACCGTGAGTAAAAAGTTATCTTTACTACGAGGCTATGATATCGCCTTTATGAAGCAACGAAAAAGACTGGATCATATGGTTTGCATATGACTAATGTCCTGTGTGGCAGGTAACCATGCGGCAGTGGAACAACCTACACCTAGCTGTAACCTGATTGGAGAGCGAGTCCAGCTAGGGACCAGATGCAACCTGACAGATTTGAGACGTGAACAGACAAGCAATAAAAATGTGACTAAGGAGAGAGACCAGCTAAGGATTACTTGCACCAACCTGATCCAAGAGCAAGACCAGCTTCAAACGAGTTACAAATACCTGTCTAAGGAAATGTTCCAGTTACAGACCATTAACAATAACCTGACTCAAGAAAGAGACCAGTTACAGACCAGCGCCAACAACCTAACTCAAGAAAGAGACCATCTACTGAACCTGACTCAAGAGAGAGAACTCCTACAAGCCTCTAATAAAAACCTGTCTGAGGAAATGTACCAGTTGCAGACCATTAACAATAACCAGACTGAAGTAATGTACCAGTTGAAGACCTTAACAATAACCTGACTCAAGAGAGAGACCTCCTACAAACCATTAACAATAACCTGACTGAGGTAATGAACCAGTTGAAGACCATTAACCACAACGTGACCCTCGAGAGAGACCAGCTGAAAGAGCTCCAGAGGTTGAGTGACGGGGGTAAGGAAGGAAGTTATATTAAGAACAACTATTTGGTAACTAATTTAAAAGTATGTTGTCCATATTTTGTCTACTACTTTTCATTCTCACTATAGAGTTAGTATTTCCTTAAAAGTTAAAAACATTTAACAGAAAGCAGATCTAAAAAAAAGAAGAAAATCTAACTTGTGTTTTTTTTTAATAATATGAATGTGGTCTGCTAGCCAAAAGACAGGATACTTTAATTTAACCTGGAATTTAGAATTTAAACAATATTATGAAACGGAACACAAAAAATGACAAAGACAGCTAACTGCTTGAGATTCCAAGTACTGTTATGCTACTCATGGATGTAATTAGAAGTTATTTGTTTAGGAGGTTGTTTGCCGGGATGGCAGGCTCATGGTGGCAGATGCTACTTCCTCTCTGCTGAAAAGAAATCTTGGATGGCCAGCCGGCAGGACTGCCTGGACAAAGGTGCTGATCTTGTCGTCATCCACAGCAAGGAGGAACAGGTCAGGATGGAAGGAAGGAGAGAGGAAGGATGTAACTGTGACAAGTTTTGCACTGAATAAATTCTGAAAATGTGATTTCATTAGCATAAACTTAAACCTGCAAGTGCTGTAGAATTAAGTTGAATCTAGCATTATGACCTTACAGGGGGGTACATTCAGCATAGCTTCTGATACGTCATAGGAAATGGGGAAGGGGATTCAGTTAGTTGCAATCTACAACCTCACGGCCAGATACTTACTAAATCCTACTCCTAAATCCTAAAGAATGCATATATATATATAATCCAAATATTGTCTGACATGAAATTTGAGACAATTTATGACAATAAACAGAGTACAAATATTTTATACATTTAACAAGAGGATCTGAACCCATTTTGTAGGCCAATCAGCTGTGGACCCTGGGTGTTAAGCGTTGACTGTTGTCTTTATAAAGAACCTCCTTCTTTCTTCCAGAATTTCATCAACAATTTCTGTTTTGATGTCTGGATTGGTCTGCATGATAGGGAATCCGAATCGAAGTGGAAGTGGGTAGATGGATCACCCATCAACCTGAGGTAACTAAGGTTTTTCCTGCATTAAGTACATTGAGCAACATACTGTATATATATATATATATATATATATATATAATATATATATATATATATATATATATATATATATATATATATATATATATACATACATAACACATACATACTACTACAGTGGGGCAAAAAAGTATTTAGTATTTAGTCAGCCACCAATTGTGCAAATTCTCCCACTTAAAAAGTTGAGAGAGGCCTTGGAATTTTTCATCAATAGGTATACCTCAGCTATGAGAGACAAAATGAAAAAAAAAAATCTAGAAAATCACATTGTCTGATTTTTAAAGAATTTATTTGCAAATTATGGTGGAAAATAAGTATTTGGTCAATAACAAAAGGTCATCTCAATACTTTGTTACATGCCCTTTGTTGGCAATGACAGAGGTCAAACGTTTTCTGTAAGTCTTTACAAGGTTTTCACACACTGCTGCTGGTATTTTGGCCCATTCCTCCATGCAGATCTCCTCTAGAGCAGTGATGTTTTTGGGCCTTCGCTGGGCAACACAGACTTTCAACTCCCTCCAAAGATTTTCTATGGGGTTGAGATCTGGAGACTGGCTAGGCCACTCCAGGACCTTGAAATGCTTCTTACGAAGCCACTCCTTCGTTGCCCGGGCGGTGTGTTTGGGGTCATTGTCATGCTGAAAGACCCAGCCACGTTTCATCTTCAGTGTCCTTGCTGATGGAAGGAGGTTTTCACTCAAAATCTCACGATACATGGTCCCATCATTATTTCCGTCACACGGATCAGACGTCCTGGTCCCTTGGCAGAAAAACAGCCCCAAAGCATGATGTTTCCACCCCCATGTTTCACTGTAGGTATGGTGTTCTTTGGATGCAACTCAGCATTCGAGTTGAGTTTTTACCAAAAAGTTCTATTTTGGTTTCATCTGACCATATGACATTCTCCCAATCCTGTTCTGGATCATCCAAATGCTCTCTAGCAAACTTCAAACGGGCCCGGACATGCATTGGCTTTAGCAGGGGACACGTCAGGCACTGCAGGATTTGAGTCCCTGGCAGCGTAGTGTGTTAGTGATTGTAGCCTTTGTTACTTTGGTCCCAGCTCTCTGGAGGTCATTCACTAGGTCCCCCGTGTGGTTCTGGGATTTTTGTTCACCGTTCTTGCGATCATTTTGACCCCACAGGGTGAAGATCTTGCGTTGGAGCCCCAGATCGAGGGGATTATTCAGTTGGTCTTGTATGTCTTCCATTTCCTAATAATTGCTCCCACAGTTGATTTCTTCACACAAATCTGCTTACCTATTGCAGATTCAGACTTCCCAGCCTGGTGCAGGTCTACAATTGTGTTTCTGGTGTCCTTTTGATAGCTCTTTGGTCTTGGCAATAGTGGAGTTTGGAGTGTGACTGTTTGAGGTTGTGGACAGTTGTCTTTTATACTGATATGGAGTTCAAAAAGGTGCCATTAATACAGATAACGAGTGGAGGACAGAGGAGCCTCTTAAAGAAGAAGTTACAGGTCTGTGACAGCCAGAAATCTTGCTGGTTTGTAGGTTTTTTTCATTTTGTCTCTCATAGCTGAGGTTTACCTATGATGAAAATTACAGGCCTATCTCGTCTTTTTAAGCGGGAGAACTTGCACAATTGGTGGCTGACTAAATACTTTTTTTTGCCCCACTGTATATATGAATATTTATATGTGTATATACTGTATATATAGATATAAATATAGATATTTATCAGCGGTTTGAGTGCCCGCTATAGGTAAGAAGTAAATTAACCTCTTGGCCCTTATAGTTTTGGAGTAATACAATTTTGGGGGCAAAATCTCGGCCAGATACCTCGTGATGAAGGATACAATTAAGAATCTTTGCTTTTCTCCAAACAGTTTATGGAATCCTGGTGAACCCAACGATCATAAAGGAAATGAAGACTGCGCAGTGTTGATACCAATTTCAAAAACCTGGAATGATATCCCTTGTTCCTTGGAAAGGAACTGGGCTTGCAAGCAGCAAAGTCTGTCAAAATAAATTGACAACCAGAGATCAAAACCTCTATGAAAGGAAGGTTGCATTGGAGACAAATTCCATAGATATATGTTATAATATGGAGAATTGATGTATCATTGAGGATAATTCATTTCCTACTCTTTACTTATGCCATTTGAAAAAATATCCCCAATGCATGAGAGTAGTGGTAAAAATTATTGATGAAGGACTTTATGCAAAGATTGAACATACATAATAAATTCCATCAAAAACAATGCCAGTTTATCATTTTAAATGTAGAAAAATTGTGTTATAGACAGTATCTCCCACTGGTGTTATAGACAAGAGTATATCTAACTGGTGTTATAGACAGAGTATCTCCAACTGGTGTTATAAGTTTTTACACTGCCAAATAGGCCCGTCTAATACCTGCCTACTGCCCGGGCATGGTTATTCGGGCCCTACACATAATGGGCATTTCGTTTTCATGTAAATGCAATTAGACAGCATTGCGGTACCAGAGACCCAAGCGTGACCCAAGGGATATACAACATTCAAATAAATAAATTAAAGTCTTCAATTTAAATTATCAACACCAGGGATTATCGAAGAAGTAACGGTTACATTTTATGGCTAACTATGATTATTATTAGGCCTATATATCATATTGATACATTAATAGTCGAAAGCATCTAATACACCTCTGGATTCGTAGCAAAGGCTTGACAGTTAGATTATCTGATGTTGACCACATGCTTCAAGGAATGTATGACTGACCGGCTGTGGGCGGACATATCATATGGGAAACAGCTTTGTTTGTGAGAATAAAAAGAGGCCGGGGTCTTTTGACCGGCAGTGCTTTGCAAACTACTCGGCTTTGTTGCTGCTTGATCAGCGATAAAGTCTTATGTCATACTTTCTCCGGACTCCTCGATTCCTCATGCTCTCTCAGTTAGTTGAAGTGATAGAATTCTGTTATTTTCTACCACAGGATTAGATGGTTCCAGTTAGCCCAAACCACTTCAGATCAACTGTGACTCTCATCCTGATAAATAGGCCCTGTGCCTGATCACATGGGCACAGGGCCTGACTGGGACATTCAATTTAGATGGGCAGTTAAATCCAGTGTTGTGCCTGAACGCGTTCATTGAACGATAGTTCATGAACTCGTTCATATTTTGGGCGACCGTGAACTGAACGTACTGTATTACTGCCTGATGAATGTTACTATGAACTCCTTCTTTCTGGGGTCTGTGAACGGCATGCTCCCTCAGTTTAACTTCGTTCAATAGGGGGGTTATTTGTTTATCAACAAGGCGGAAGCGCGCGCAGAACGCTGTGTTGTTTGACTGGTTGCCATGGTTATATCCGTGTGGTAATTTGCAGTTGCGGTGTTGTCAGCTTACTGTTACATTAAACTTTAATCAGAAATATGTGGTTATATACTATAGACCAGAGATGTGGACTCGAGTCACATGACTTGGACTCGAGTCAGACTCGAGTCATGATTTTGATGACTTCAGACTCGACTTGACCAAATTACGCATGACTTGCGACTCGACTTAGACTTGACTGCTATTGACTTGAGACTTGACTCAGACTTTGCCTCTTTGACTTGTAATGACTCGACACGTCTTGAGTCAAAAACATTTATTGTTTTAGATATCTAACCTATTTCCCGCCTAGAGGGCTAGACACCCAAGACGCATTCACTTCCGTGAAGATGAAAAAAAAACGTAAAAACGAAGTCAAATCTACACTTTAATAATATCAAAACAAAATTTCGATATCATTTTTACTTTATTCAGAATAACAGTTTTAGTTTCATATCTGCTGCGTTTTGAGTTAGTCCCATTGAAGCTGGCTGGCCAGCCTCTGACACTTAAGACATCGTAACTAAATCATTGTTCAACCACTTACCTTTGTTCAAAAATATTATAACAAATCTACACACTCATATCTTCAATAATATCTAAACTAAAATTTTCGGATATCATTTATGCTTCTCAGATCACAGTTTAAGTTTCATATCGGCTTCGTTTCAGTTTGGTCTCATTGATTTTACGTTGACGCTGGAGGTGAGGCCATTCAGGCAGTGTTTGCCAGATTGGGGCGGGATTTTCCCAGCCTATTTTGGCTACTTTTAACAACACATAAGATTTTGGGCACATGCGCATATCATTTGGAACACATTTGAAACAGGAAACAATGAACATATTATAACTATTGATAAGAAATTACACATTAGAGTGATATGTGGAAATTATGATCAATAGCCTAATATTGACATTAAGTGAAAATACATGGTGACTTGTTCAAGACTTGAAAAAGTTTGGGACTTGGACTCGACTTGGCTTTGGTGTGACTTGGGACTTACTTGGGACTTGCCAAACACTGACTTTGTCCCATCTCTGCTATAGACCCTATAGTATCTGTCGTATAAAGGCTGGGACGAATTTCAAATTATAAATATGTACACTTTATGTTGAAACTATAGTCCGTCGCGATTCTCATTGAAACTAATGGCGCGTGATTATTCTTCAAAACGAGAGCTGTTCAATTGTGAAAGATGAATTAAACTGTAATCAGACAAAGCGGTTATATGCTATAGACCCTAGAGTATCTGTGGTATAAAGGCTGAGACGAATTTCAAATTATAAATATGTACAATCCATAACGTTAGCTCTCTGGCTCATAGCTCAGCGGACTAGAATACCTCCTAGAATCATTGCTTGTTGGCCGGAAACGGAAAAGGGGGTTGTGGACGTTTGGTTGTAGTCTTTCCGCTAGGTTCTCCAACTCAACAGTAGGGCCAGAACTGAGCGAAAAGAAACTACAACTAAAAGTGAACACCCCCCTTTTCCGTTTCCGGCCAACAAGCAAAGAGTCTTACAACAGAAATCAATGGGATTTACAAAATGAGCTAAATGTCTAATGAAACACAATATAAACTGTATTTTGCTACGATACTTGATTAAACAACTCTATTTCATCGTAGACAAACCACAAAGGAGGCTCAATGTTCAAAATACCGGAAACAAATAATAGCTCACAGCAACATATTGAAAAAAAGAACTATGAACTAGTTAATTTTTTGGAACTGCGAACTTAGTTCAAAATTTTGAATTATGAACGTTTAACTGAATTAGCTCATTTTAAAATTTGTGAACTGAACTTTGAACTAGTTCACGTAGAAAGTGAACTTTCCCAACACTGGTTAAATCCCACGCACACAGGCACACACACCCACACACCAAAACTCCCACCCTATGGGGTAGAGAGATATTGCTGACTTACGCACTTTATATATCCGATGGTGCAATAACTTAATTTTAAGTTATTATAGTCTTATGACGAGTATACGACTACAGGTCAAGTCACATTTTGCTTATGCAGCCATTTCATACACATAGGCAACACAATATGCTTTAAATCAGAAAAGTACACAAGTTATAAGAAAGAATATTTTTTGATGGTAGTACAGAATGGGTACTTTCAGTATAAAATTGAATTATTGACTCCTCACCTTTTTGTCACATGTTAAAAGGAAATTGGATTTTAGAAGTTTGTGTGTGTTCACTGACATTTGAAGTTATTTGTTGAATAAAGGGAAGCTCTGACTTTGAAATGAAAGCCAAACATTTAAAGGGCTTGATTTTGTAAAACCCCGTAGTTTATCTGATCTTTATCTTCCATTTACCTGAGCTGATAAGAGCTATTTTAACTAGAGACTGTGAAATCTGTAAGCTGCTGACCATCATGGGAGAGAAGGGGATGCAGTCACATTTAACAAAGAGGAGGAAAGATGATGCAATCTCCGAGAAAGCAGCAGAGGAACATTCCTTACGAGGCTTTCGTCGGGATAAAAAACAAACAATTGGGGTGTTTTTGCACCCCCAATTGGTGTTTTTAGACAGATGATCTCCAATTGGTTGTTAGAGACAGTCATCACAAGCGTGGCTCACTGGCTATGACCGTCACAACCACGTCCACACAACAGTCACGGCCATGAAACGGCCACGGTCACTTCACGGCACATCACGGCCACCTCACAGCCATGGTCACAGCCAACCCACTGCCAGGGTCACAGCCACGTCATGTTCTCAGCCACGGTCACAGCCACATCATGGCCACACCATCGGTCACAGCCACGGCCACCGGCACATATCCGGGAACGTGAACCCAAGGAATATAAAAAAAAATTAAAATAAATAAATTACAGTCTTCAATTTAAATTCTCACACAGCCAGGGATTAGATGATTCCAGTTAGCCAAAACCACTTTCAGATCAACTGTGGCTCTCTCCTGATCAATTGGCCCTGTGCCTGATCACATGGTCACAGGACCTGACTCTGATTTTCCAAATTTGGATGGTAAGTGAAAACCTCACACACACAAGCGCACTCACACGCACGACACAGGCCCACACAGCCCACAACACCCATCGAGAGGAGGTTGCTGACTACTGAGCACCTCTACTATATATGTGGAGATGTGCCAGGTCAAGTCACAATTTTGTGCTTTACGTAGCCCATGTTCGTAGGCAACACAATGTGCTTGAAATCACAATAGTATTAGATAAAGTTATTGAGAAGATAGACTTTTTATGGTAGGACAGAATTGAGTACATTTTATGTCATAAATGATCCATCTAACTCCTCACCTTTTTTCACATATTAAAGGAGAACGGCTTGCTGTTATCTCTGCACTTCTGGTTCTTTCTATAAATAAAGGGAAGCATCTTATACGTTTGAAATGAAAATCCAAACATTTAAAGGCGCTTGATTATGTAAACACACAAGCTTATCTGATCTTTATCTTCCCAGTTATGTGAGCTTTTGATAAGAACTATTTAGAAGGGGCAGTCTTAGAGGTTGGATCTAAACTAATCTTATTCCTTGGTTTTTAAGAGTTAGAGACCATAGGATGAGAGGCCAGCTCCTCCCTGGGCGGGCCTGGCTGTTTTGATGTGAATCCCCTGAGACAACGACACTTAACCCCAACTGGCTTCCTGAACGCGCTCACCTGTCTGCGCTTCGCCATGGTGAACTCTGCTCATCGCCTGGTTGTGCACATGTGTGTATTAACGCTGTAAGTCGCTTATGGGAAAGCGTCTGCTAAAGGCCCGTAAATGTCAAATGTACATGAAGAATGTGCGTTGATATTGGTAGTTATATTTTGGCCTAGTAGCATCGTCTTCGGCCCTTGGATAACTTGCAAGAGAGCTGTTGAAGATGACAGAAAGATGCAATGTCAATATGGTGCTCCACTCAAGATGCGATTATTAGTTCAGTTACCCTAGTACCCAGAAGACATTTTGTCATATAAATTACTATTCTCTATATCTCTATGGATTGTATGTGTTTACCTCTCTGACATGCATCCAACACAGCTATAGAGAAGGTGGTAATTGTAAAGGTCTATTGTGTAATCAGTACCACTATTAACGGATCCGGTATATATAATTTAGATAAGGTATAACATTAGGTCGTCTATAATTGTAGTCTTACGCAACGATAGATGCAAAAAGAGGATTCAGGACAATTACACGCCAATACAGGAGACGGAGTCGATAGGACACCTTTACACAATACAGGCCATTGCGCAGGCCAACCTTACACCAAATCATGTAGGCCTGTACAGGACACCTTACACAACTAAACAGGAGCACCATACAAAAATTCAGTCCAGGCCATCCTTACACAATATTTGGCCCTCAGACACCCCAGCCCGATCCTTCGCTGCAATGTGCTATCGATAAGCAAACGTTTTTACAAGCCTTGCAATCAATTAAGTATGCTGTGTGTAAGAAACAACAGTACACTCGTTTACTGCTGCCTTTAACGTGATAAAACATGACCATTTAAGCGTTAGACTGTACAAAAATATGCACACGTTTCTTATTGATTGGTCAAATAAATATAAGCAAACGGTGAAAATGGTTTTAATCGCAGGATCTGGTCCATGATTGGGTCCACCACATTGGGAGAAGGCAAGCTCCTTGTTAGCCCGCTATTTGTGCGCTAGGATTACATATGTGTTGCAGTACTGGCAGGCACCACCGTCCTCAGAGTAACGAGATTCAGTAGCCGGCGGGTGCCGTGGCACATGACCGGCCCTTTAAGTAAGATAATTGTATAGGATCGGAGGTTGTTATGAGAATAAAACCCCTTCAGGTTGGATGGAACCCGCGACGCGAAGCGAGGTTCCAATAGCTGAAGGGGTTTCATTTCTCCATAACAACCAGCTAACTATACATTTATCCCCTTATGACACGGCTCCTTACGAGTTGGAAATATAAAATAAACAATATGATAATATACACCACAATGATTCAGCAGCGACAAGGATTTTCGTCTGGTCAAGAGTAAAGTAAAAGTAGTGCGGTAGAAGAGCGCTGTCCCTAGCAACGGTCCGTCCTTATACATTGACGACGGTCCGTTATACAGAAATACAGACCGCAGTAACGCAGCGCTTGGACCAATCAGCAAGAGCAGCATTTCAATAGAGCGCGTGTAATAAACCCAATTATAACTATAACCTATGAACATCCATTTACAACCATACACTATGCGCGAACAGCGCGATTACACCGCTGCAGTACCACTTGAGATACAATACGTCACTCTTTAAGTTCCATCAAACGGACATGAAGTATCCAAATCAAGAAGAACTCATACAAAAACCATTAAGCTTACTGGGCTACCGTTACTACAATGTACAATTACAGACCATCAACAGTTTACAACTCCACACATGTTGTGGTATAATGTAGCGAGTGATTTGAATTGCATCCTGTTAAATCTGGCTCCCCTGACGTGTATGCTGCTGTATCTGGCGGGCCGAATCTCGTGCAAAACAATGTCACGGTTCATCTCCAGTCGGAGGACGCAAAATAAATATGTGTCCCGACGTTTTGTAACTTTCGCCTTATCTTGCTCTCTTTTTTCCTTTTCTTTGCGGCTTTGCCGCTCCGCTTTATGTTTATATGATCTGCCACTTCATGTTTACTCTGAAACTAACACCTAGCATTAGCGTCTACTCTTGTTGACAAGTGACTGATGATGAGCGGTTGGGGGATCTAGTTGATGACGATTTTACCAAAATTTACACCTTTGGAGACAAGTATCAGGCAGTCCACTTGTTAATTTGCACGTCGTACAACGTAAACATGTGAGAGTGAAGAAAAAAAGCCAGTCCACTACAGGCAACGTTTTTATCTCAATATTTTTACACTAGTACTTCCCTTAGGCTACGTCAGTCTCTGTAAGTTTTTAGCAACCATGACTCATCCTGACTGGGGCAAACCTATACAACCTCACATTGCATGGCATTTAATCACAGCAACGCCTATTGAAATTTCGGAGAGGCCCCGCCCCACTCTCCCAAGGCAAGGCAGCAGGACAGGTGCCGCCAGTGCCCCCGCTTCCGACCGGGCCCCCGGGCCCGGGCAGGGGGGCGCACCCCACCCAGCCCCCCCGTAAGGCTCCGCCCCTACCTCCTACCATTGTTTCACGGTCTAACCGGTTGAAGCCTACCCTCTCTACGAGGTGCTTGATTGGGGTTTTAGTTGCTTTTCTTTTCTATGATTGTTTTTATGCCGCTGCAGACAAGCTGCCTTGTTTTACTCCGGGATTACAGCTGCTGCTCTAATGTCTGGCCAGCATTGTGGACGGACCAGGCTGATATACCACCTTGAATCTCTGGAGAAAGCTAACTGGTGGATGGCAGAGCCGGTGGAGAGAACGTCCGGGGGATGAGGAGCGAGGGTGAAAGACGCAGGAAGGGCTTCATAGAGGAGAGATCTTAAGCCATGCTCCTCCCGCCTTCTTTGTATTGGAATGTTGCGGTCTCTTAGGCAACGCAAATGCGATCGAGCTAACCGGGCCTCAGACGTCCAGAGCCACCCGGTGGCAGTACCGGGCTTTGCAGCGCTGATGTCGGGTTTTCACTGAGATATGGTAGCACCACGGGACATTACAGCGCAGATGTAGTCTCCTTTGGATGGCTTCCACACATCCGCAGCGACAGGAGTCTGTATCTGAGGAGTGTAATGTGGAAGGGGGCTTGCTTTTTCGGTTAACAGCAG